>JAVQJG010022357.1:0-40711 GCA_036024015.1 Craterocephalus amniculus
CTTGCAATTAAAATCTAAGTAAGGAAACAAAATAGGTTTTTTCCACCTTACTTAATTTAAATATAGGTTCTAAATATTTGATTTTAATATTAATGATTAATCGATAATCGATCGTTAATTCTCCTGATAATCGATTAAGACAATTTAATCAAATGCCCATCCCTAGTACATGTATACAGATTGCTTAGTTACTTTTAAAGCATTACTTATCCCAAATGATGCTCCAGTGCAGTGGTTCCCAAACTGTGGGTCGTGACCCACATATCGGTCATTTCATGGAGTTGCCAGATAATTGTGAAAACTATGGAAAATATTTTTTCAAATGAATACTGCATAAATCCACATTAATCTTACTTATTCATGAACACCGTTTTCATGGAGAGGATTCTGCAGGCTGACCCATTTCATATATAATAACTTTCATCTTAGAAGGGAGGGTCACCTACACCAGTATGTGTCATCTTGGGGGTCATGACGGTGGCACAAATATGGCCGCTGCATTATGACAGTACTTTATCTGATCCAGAAATATGAACATAGATTGCTGAAACACTGAAAACCCTACCAGTAACCTCACACCATAGTTTTCAAGATGATCTTTTATGTCCCGATAAGTGAAATTTAACAGAAAGAGGGTTTACTTCATAGTAACAAACACATTGATGTATTTACAAAAACAGAGTGCTTGTTTTCAGCCTTTTATTCAATATCAAAACACATTAAATTACACATTTTTCAATTTTAAAAGTTTTTTTTTTAGGTCTCAAGACCAGAGAAGTTCTACTCTGAATCTCTAGTAAAACTCCCACATGGGTTAAAAACTGAAGGACATTGTCTGAGTGCTGGTGGGTTGTCTGAAAGCTGCGTGTGAAACCCTGAGAAACCTCGTGGCACACAGACTGAAGTTTCAACACATCCACATACAATTAGCACCTTGACAGCCGGAGAAATCAAATATATTAAATTTCAGTGTGCAAAGTACAAAAACACAGACTGGATCGCCTGGTTTCATCCCAGGCGAAACAAAAACAAGCAGGACGTCGGGCAAAGGGGGCCAGAAATGTCGCGCTCAGTCTCGGATAAAAACGCCTGCGTGATCAGACCATCACACAGACTTCATCTCCTAAATTTAAAAGTTTATTTTTAAGCTGGGTTACACAATTATTAAATAATTTATTTAGGCACTTACTAAACAAAGTCTGTAAGAATGATCCAGATCTGAGAAGGTGAGACACCTCGCTTGGTGAAAAGGTAGTGGTTTGTGCTTTTAGTGCAAACAGAAGAAGCAGAAGCGGCGTTTTGAAGATCCGACAGCAGCCGCGTTTTAGTCATCAGCGTGTCCTCCGCCGGTTTCATGTCATTCAAGTGTTTAATAAAAGTGGTGTTAGTTGTCAGACCCTCCCTCTGAGGTGTGTATCGTCCTTTATAATGCGCTTCAACCATCCCAGAGGTGTCACAAGGAACGCCATCGCTGTACACCTGTAAAGTCTGTGGTTTCCTTTTTAACTGGCAACCAGAGCATCACCCCGGTCAAAAAAAATCTTCTTCGTCCACCTACAGGAGGAGCGGCGTGTGCTCTCCCACCGGCTCCCTCCGCTGCACCAGCTGCCGCAATCGTTCGGCGATGCGGCTGGGGAGCGAGGGGAAGTGGTGGCTCGGGTCCAACACGTTGGTCTTGCGGCGCTCGCGCTCCTGCAGCCACATGAGGTACGGGCTCGGGGGGAAGAAGGGGCGGGAGCGCTCGCGGTACAGCTGCAGGACGATGCCGCACACGCCCAGCACCACCCACACGGTGATCATGACGTAATCTGGTCAGAGGGAGGAAGGCGAGTTAGAACAGGAAGTCGGATTGACGCGTTTTCTGGTTTCCGTCGGAACTCACCGATGGTCTGGAACGGCACGTCGGTGAACATGGCGCTGAAGTTGTTGTTGAGGAAGCGTTTGAGGATGTTCAGAGTGATGTAGGAGAGGCTGGTGTAGATGTAGGCGTTGACGGCAAGAATGACGGCGTATGCCCCAACGACTCCGCATGTGGTGATGTTCCCCTGAAAAACAACAAAAAAACAAGGTTATAAACTTTACTCTTCTTCTGTTTATTGCAAAGTTTCACAGTTAAAACAAAGTTAATCCTAACCACAATGCTCATAAACCTCAGCTTCTACTTATTTATCTACACGACCATACAAGACATCTGCTTTTATATATACACACACACACACATACATATATATATATATATATATATATATATATTTACAGTTGTGCAAAATTATTCCTACGCTTCCATTAAAGACGGAAAACTGTCACTGAAATAAGCTGAAGCTGACAGAAGTATTAATATATTAAAAAAATAATGAAAATCATGACAGTTTTTTAATTTAATTAATAATACAAGCAAAATATTTGAGAAAATAATACACTAATAATACGCTACATCCCTCATCAGTTAATATCTTGTTGAGCAACCCTTTGAGGCGATCGCTGCAATCATTGGCACCCTCAAAGCAGAATTCCTTTGGTTCATATAACAATTTTAAAGCATGCGGTCTGCTGCTAACCATTAGATGGTGCTAAAGTGAAGGAGAATCAGAGACCGACGTGTCCTGTTGTGGGCTGAGGTGTGAAATCTGTTACCTCTCTGGGCCACCGCACAAAGAACAAAGGCACAGCAATCATTATGCAGCAGAAGGTCACCCAGAAAACCACATCTGAGTTCCTGAACACGTCGAGGTCACCTGAAGACGGACAGAGATGGAACACGTTTACGTCTTGTTGAGCGTAAATCTCCTCCCTAAAAGAAGGCCGCTTGTCTCCGTACCGATCGGGGTGAAGAGCACGGTGGAGGCGATGAGGAAGCCGAGCATCAGGCCGACCACGATGACGCAGGCCATGACCGAACCAAAGCGCCACCAGCTCATCACCAGGAGGACGCCGCCCAACACGCCCACCACCGCCGACACGGCCAGGCGGACTGCAGAGAGAAAAATAATGGCTGAAATGTCCATTTTATCCACTAATGTTATGTAAAGGTAAAAACTTACTATTGTAGTCCAGCTCTGTGGTCCTCGTGATAAGAACGAAGAAGAAAAAGGTTGAAAAGCTGAATCCCATGCAAAACAGCTCTGTGTGGGGAACAGAAGAGACGCACTTATTGTACCTCCATCATTTAGAGATTGTCCAGAACCAGAGGCGGATCGCAGTCACGGGTTCAGGTTGGAACAAATACATTTCTACACGGCGCATGAGGGAGACCACATGAGAGGCAGGATGCTGCAGCAGGGTCGCTTCCTGATAAATCATTTTACAAACGCATACTGATGAGACCGAAGAATCGCATGAGGAGCAGCTTCTGACCCTGCAGGGTTATTAGCAAAATGAAACTACTCACCACTTTTGAAGAATCGATGGCCGAAGAAGCAGACAAACAGGCCGGCCAGGCCGGTGATTGTGAAAAAGATCTTTGTAGATATCTTTCCTGAAATATCAGATTAAAAACAATCAAAACAAAGATCACAAAATGTATCACAAAGATCACAAAAAATGTGTTTTCTGTCTCGTTTTTTCGGAAAACCCACCGAGGGTCTGACAGCCGTCCATAGTGGAGGCGAAGCTGCAGGCGTAGGTGTGGACAGGCACGTAGGCGGCCGACGTGTTCTGCACCGGATCTCTGACGATGACCGAGTAGATGACGCCCTGACCGGGGATGGAGTTGAAGACCGCCATGCTCTTATCTGTGGACACCAGCGTCATGATCTACAGGGAGACGCGTGATGAGACGTTAGCGCCGGGGTTAACAAGCTTGTTACTGGAGGTCAGATGCAACATTTAAGGAATATTTCACCCTCTGAATGATGAGCCTTTATTTGCTACTCACCCTCATGCTGATTAAGACTCTGGAACACTTTTTTTATATTTATCCTGCAGCCGGAGATATCGGGATGTTTTCATTCTGCATCAATTCCGTTACAGTGATGCTGAACGGCACAAGTTGGAAAAGTCTACAAAAACTTATTCCTGCACTGTGCTCATCCACTGTAGTCCAAGTGTCCTCAGTGGGTAGCGTCCATAATTTACTCGAAAAAACACATCACTGTAAAGGAATTGATGCAGAACGAAAATCTTCCCATATCTCCGGCTCCATGATAAATATTAAAAAAGTGTTCCAGAGTGTTAATCAACATGAGGCTGAGTAGAAAATGAAGGCTCATCATTCTGAGGATGAAGTATTCCTTTAAACGGCTCATGGTGGATTTACCCGTCTGCCGCTCGTCTTCATGCCTTTTATGTCGGCCACGGCCTGCAAGCCGCTGAACAGGCTGCGCTCTGATAGGTCGTTCTCAGGCAGGAAGTACTGGTAGACGTCGTACTGCAGACGCCAGCGGGTGTTGCTTTGGGTGGATTGGTCGCAGGCTGGAGGAGCTTTACCTCTGATGGGAAGCAGAGCACTAATTAGTTTTCTCTGGCCTGCTTGGTAAAGTTTACTTGGGTGAGTGTTAATTAGTAACAAACCAGCTCTGTAAAAAGAAAATGGTTCAATCTTAAAGAGTCCTGAGCTTTGTGCGTGGTTCATTGGTAGATAGTGTGGAATTTCGCTTACTCTGACTACTGACCTTTAATCAACGTAAAGAACTGATGCTAAAATAACAGCTGACATGCTGAGTCATAAAGAGACAACTGAACTTTCCACCAACAGAACTTAGCTTAAGACATCAAGCAGAGAAAAGTCTTAAACAGAACTGGTAAATCAGTCAAACTGAACTTTGGAAGACTTTTTCCAAATAAGGCAAGAAAGCTAATCATTAGACGCAAGATTAAACATCATATTCTGCCAAATCTTCACCAATTTTCACCAAAACACCTTCGGCTTGTGTCATTTGTAAAATTATGTACTTATGTCTGACCTACATGGATGTTTAAGTGTTTAAGCATTTCTTTAATCTGAATTAAAAGAAAAAAAAGGGAAATATACTGAAAACACAGCTAACAAGTGAGAAATTGGCTGGTAGGTAGGTCAGGGGAAAAAAAAGCTTAGCTCGGCTTCATAAATAGAACAAGATGGCTATGTCTGAAGAAAAAAAAAAACAGATCGGTAAACTAACATTTATGAAAAACCATGAACTTATCTAGAAGCTTCCCTGGCATCATCGCTGTATTTATACAACACTGTTTCTCCAAATTTGATTCAAAATTGCACAAACTTGATAAAATGCTCCGTGTGTACACAGCACAAGCATGTATCGTCAAGAAATGTACACAAGCTATAATAAACCAATAAAGCAAGGATACCACACTTTTAGATCATTTAGAACAAAATCACATGATACGGCTTAGATTTGAACATTAGAGCAGTCAGAGGGAGCAGTCATGAGTGTGACTCTTTATCTACAACAATGACGAATGACTCCAGTCAGACATGTTAAACAAGAAGAGTCACATCAGAACGAAAGTAATCTGCACCCAAAGACGGTTACAGAAATTTGCATCCAGTCCAGCTGAAATAGAGTACAGATCCAAAAGCTTACTTTCAGACTCCTTACATTTTTGTATTTAAATTTCATTTTGTATTGATTTCAAATGATATTCAAATTTTCTGAGTTTTTTAATTTGAGGTTTTCTAAAGCTGCAAATCCTAATCAGCAAAATATAAATAAACAAAAGCTTAAATATACTGATTTGCATACTGTTTGTCTATACATGTAATTTTTATCTTTGAAGTTACAGAAATGCATACACTTAAATCAGAATATTATAATTTTCCGAGTAGTATCTGTAACTTAACGTCAAAGATTAAATGCACATATATAGACAAATATGATGCAAATCAATATATTTCAGCTTTTATTTGTTTATATTTTGCTTATTAGGATTTGTAGCTTCAGAAAACCTCAAATTAAAAGCTCAGAAAATTAGAATAGTGTTTGAAATCAATGAAGAATGGGTTAAATACAAAAATGTCAGGCCTCTAAAAGTCTTCGATCTATACTTAGTACATAAAATGTATTGGTTTCACCTTTCATGTTTAATTGCCTGACTAAAACAACTTTTCCAGCATATTCTAATTTTCTTTGTACCTGTCCATCTGCCACATTCACATTAATCACTGTAAACTGTCTAACACCTAATAACTGAACAGGAAGTTGTGCCGGTGAAGCCAGTCAGCAGCCCAGTACCTCTCATATCCTAAATTTGCAGGCGCGAACTGGATGATGGTTTCATACAGGTTGTAGCGGATGTAGATGTTCGGGTCTGTGTTCAGGTTAAACTCCATGTTACAGGCTCCAGGCACCGGGTCTGAAACAGAAAGTCATTATTAAAAGGCCATCCTTGGAGGCACATGGACATACAATCAGTGCAGGTGCTCGCTCATGGTCTGCAAGTTAAAATCTACAATCAACAGACGCTTCCTTCCCCGTTTGTGGTGAGACTTTCTGCGCTTTGCTTTTGCAGAAATAGCTGATTGTAGAGAACTTCCTCATTTCAGACGTATCATCCAGTCAGTAAGAGTTTTAAAAGGTTACCAGAGCTGGAGTAGGGGAGGATGACGCCAGTGCCCGCCACGGTGTCGCCGTCAGGAGAAGTCAGGAACAGGGAGAGCGACGACTGTTCAGGCTGGAGGGCCGACAGCAGCCCGGAGTCCACGGCCGTCATAGACAGATCCTGACTCGGCATCTGAGCCAAACAGATACACGAAATTATCAGCAAATGCCCAACAACATGTAGAAAGCACCGACAGTTTACAAACGCTTATTTTAGGAAACACTGTGGATGAGTCAACTCATGAAGACGGAAACATTTGGGAAGTTTTTCCATGCAGACTGTTGGTTATAACTGAGGGAAACTTCCAGTGAGAGCGAAGACATCGTCTATCATGTTACTGTTACTAATCATCCAGGGTTTGAATCCGCATGTGACTATTGTTATATAAGCTAATCAATTCATGTTTCCCCAGTGTTTCAGCCTTCTAATCTGGCCCCAGTGAGCCCTCGATCACGTCCGTAATAGCAAACGTCTCCCTTTTGATCAGGTTGAAAGTCATATCCAGGCCTCTCTCTGTCTCGAAGCTCAGTCTCTCAGGAAAAAACTAAGAAGAACTACAATAAATAGTGTTACAAAGCTTCACTGTTGGCCAAAAACTAGTCAAATGTTTTAATGTAATTGATAGAAACAGATGAATCTCAGGATAAATTTCAAGATCTGTGGAACAATACAGGACAGAAATCTTGAGACACACCCCATTCATTTACATTTTGCTTCCAAGGAGCCAAACGTAGCCCCTTAGTGGCTCACAAGACTTTCTAATGGTCTTTACTAGTTTTTGGCTTTTTTTTGTTCAGTTCAGTTCTTCACATTTCAATGCTACTGTTTTTTGTTTATTTAGGGACTTAAAACTGACACATAATTGATTTCAGTGAAAAAAAAAAAAAAAGACTTCCAACTCAGGGAAGAGCCTGTGTTTACTTCTATGCATATCCAGTTAACATTAAAAAATATATATATATTTAAATCTAACTTTAGGTATTAGGTCACGAATACGAACAATGGTTTCATTTTCTGGAACTGCAGCTATACTCGGGGATACCAGGCATGTAAAATGAGAGAAAAGCACGACTGAGTGATGAACCTCAGCACTACTGAAGCAGTGTGGGATCATCTTAACACAGAATCACACCAGCAAACACCCAAAGAACAACTTTGAGACGTCCTTCAAGACACCTGGAGAACTACTCCAGGAAACTACTTAAAGGAAGTAAGATAAAGCTTGTTTAATAGAGTTTCAGGCTACAGTAAAGAATAAGGGTGATCAAATCATAATTTATCTAATTATAATCTATTTACACCTTTCAACACATCACTTCTGGCTTTATAAAAGGAAATGATGGCAGCACATGATAAAACTTTCTCTGCACTGATCATGTAACTGTGAATGCTCACATCATATGATATAAACCAGTGATCAGTGGCTAAAAGTAAATATGTGAACACATATTTCATCCTTGGTGCTGCTGAGAGCTGAAATGAGCAGGGAGGGGGACAAAGGGTTGTTTTTACAGTCATGTTGTTCAGGGAAACCCTGAAGGGAGGAAATGTGGGACCGGCAACACTGGCGTTCTGAGCCCACACAGCACCGCTATCAGGCGCTCGTATAATAACCGCATTATGTATAACTGCTTGTGTTGAGGAAGACGATACAGAGATACTGTGTTCGATGTGGTTTCCACTTTACGCGTCCAACATGACAAAGAAGCAGCGCCTCGTCAAACTATTGCAAAGAGAAGTATGTCATATACAGGAAACGAGGACAACGGTTGAAAGCAGAAAAAAATTGGCAGTCAGTGGCACCAACAAGGACGACTTAAACACGAAAAAGGATGAATTGCAACACTTGGAATGAGTCAGAATAAGAGAAAAGCTGCATGTTTCTACATGACAACTTTCTTCCTCCTTTTTTCTGAAGTTTGATTTGTTGCTCTATGCTAAGCTCCCATGCTCACTTGCGTCAGCAGCCTCCACTTTTTGAACCAGATACCCCTTTCTAAAGTTAAAAAACCCATAAATCACACAGATTTGTTTTCTTCTGCGTCGACGGCCGGGACAAAAACAAACAACGATAAGCTAAATCTGACCCGCATGTGCTCCATAATGAGCCTGAGACTTTTGGGACCAAGTCCAAGTCCCTGTTGATGCCCCGTCGGCTGCTCATGACCTGTGGACTGCACATCAGCTGACTGCGTCTTCTCTCAGGAGGTCAGACGACCTCGCTCACAAAGCCTCATTCATTACGCAGCGGCAGAAGTAACCGGCTGCCTCCACTGTGAAACGCAGCTGTAATTTCACTGGAAAGTTTGCTTTTCTATTATTTTTTACTGAGTCACACCGCAGCAGCATTAACAGAATAATTCTACTGAGAAAGTGGCCAAATCAGGGAAAGTAAATGCATTTGTTTTGCTTATTTAAAATGATAATTAATAGCTCCAGCTCGTCAAGTCGCAGAGCTTTCATCTCCCTCTAAATGAATTTAACTTTTTAATTTTATTTTAATAACAACATCCACTCCTAAAATTACCCCAACCTTTCAGAGGACTGCAGGAGAAACATATCAACCGAATGTCCAACAAAAATCTGAGCAGAAACACTCAGTCACTCATTTGACACTAAGCAAATACGGCATGACCTCTATTTCCTTGCATTTCATTCGATTAAGCTGTTTACCTAATTTGATGCTTCATGCATAAATGCAATAATTTGTTTTGAATATCATGAAAGCTTGTCCAAGTTTTTAATATAAAGATAACAAACTGATTTATTTTTTTAAATAATTTAAAACATCACCAGAATAGAAATTGCATTCAGACAGATTCAAGTGTAAACAATGATCAGGGAGTTTTTGCATCATTAACAGCGAAAGAATAGAAATATTCTGGTGTTTAACACTAACATCTTCAGACCGAGCGTGTCTGATTTTTTGAGTACCAGTGAAATAGGTGATGTTCTCACCCGCGTGTAGGAGAGCGTGGCATTGCGGTGCAGCGTGTGGAACTGCAGGGTGATGAAGGCGATCTCTGGAGGAATCCTGGACACCACGAGCTGGACCGTCTCATTCTGCGAGACGTTTACGTTCTGGAACGTCCCCGGCAGGAAAATCACCCGGTCTGAGAGGGAAACAGGACAAATAAATCCGATTTGCTTTGTATACACGTCGCATGACTGTGCTGTAGTAAAAGAATTAGAAACTACTCTGCTGCAGAGTCGCCATATGTCATGAGCTGTACAGGCTCTGTATGACAGCAGAGGCATGCCCAAGTCTATTTCCTTTCCCATTTACTGCATTTTAAACCCAGTTTTCTCTCTGTTTTGTACTGAATCTGATCCAGATCTAATGTAAAGTTGAACAAAACTACTGGGCTTTGTTTTTCATAAGGTGAAGCAGTTCAGTTCAGTTATTGCCAGTGGGTTGCACATCACTGAACGCTTCATTTACCGAAGCTATTTTTCACCATGTAATTGATGATTTCAACTTATTAACTTCGAATGAATAAATAGTTACATCTCATCAACATCATAGTGTTTCATGGTCCCATGGGGGGAATAACAGCCGAATAAAGCCACCCATGCTGCGTTTTAATGAAATACGTGTTTTATTTTGCATGCTTATTTTTGTTTTTCATTGTGTCAGATGTCCAAAGAGCCATTTTGTAGATTCATGAAAGTATTCCTCTTGGACATTTTTTTCCAAACAGACGTGCAGTCCTACGTAAATCTAATGTTTGGTAGTTTGATTATATATTTTGACTAAAACGATAGTTTAAGTAAATGAAATGAATGAATGAATGAATGAATGAATGAATATATGAATATGAATATGTCAAAGAAGTGAAATGCATAAGCTTTAAAACTGATTTTTGGACCTTGGATATCATTTAGTTTCCTCAGTTATGGTGCTGTTTGTCATTGTGGCAGTTTCTCAGTCTAGATCAAAACAGAAATATTCCTGGTTCACTTAGCTGTTCACATAGGTGCTTCATAAAAAGACTTAAATAAGGTAAAACTGATGAGACGGTGCCTTGCATATGTTGACAGAGACAACAGTGTGACGGTAATTTGTTAAATGGCAAAAGTGTGTACGAACTTTACAGGGAACTGAATATAAATGCACTTTTCTTTTTTTTTTTTAGAAAAAGCCACAAAAAGGTGAAACAATGGAGTTTGTTTGGCAGGCCAAGGCCTAATTAAGTCTAGTAGGGTCTTTAATGTATAATTTCAGTTAAACTAACACATTAAATCAATTTTAGCAGCCCAGCTTTGGTCAAACCAACTATAAATAGTTGGGCTTATTGTTGATGTGTTTTTTTTTTGGTTTGTTGTAAAAATGCTTATTGTAGACTGGCTGCACAGTTTGACTGATAAAAAAGGGGCGAACAAATAAATACATATAACAAAAACAATTACACAGGGTTTGCCGTGGTATTACCACATCACATCTTGAATGTTCCTGCCAAGATTTAAGAAGTGAATTTAGGAAGTTCTAAGTTTTGAGAACTAGAGATGATCACAGTAGTATTGTGTTACGAAACATGAGGTCAGTAGTTTATCAAAGTTGGGTCTTACAGGATAAAAAAAAATGCTGAACAAATTTGTGCTCACTAAACTAATTATTTAAGCACTAAACCATTTGTTAAGCTGCTTGTTAAGTGCAGCGAAAATGTCATTTCTAATCTACAAAGGGCTGCTTTAATGGACTAATAGTTATTGTGCAATGCTGTAAGTCAATTTTAACATCTTAGCTCAAAATGCACAAAAAAATGCTGTGCAAACTGTTTATATGAGCTCTTTAAACAAGCATATTTTCTTCTGATCTGCTTACATCACGGTCAAGTTTTCCTTTCACTGACTTTTTCTATTTTCATATATTGGTAATAATCAATTAACTAAGTGGTATGTGCAGAGAAGCACGGAGCCTTAATTTGTACCGAGGGATCATGCAGCAGCAATGATTCAGCGGTTAGATCCAACAAGGCAGGCACAAGTAACCTGATGGGTAACTTCAAGGGAAAAATATCTTTGTCATTTCTGTTGCTAAATGTTTCACAGGGGTTGCAGCTTATCATGAAACACAACCTTATCAATGTCTTGCTCCTTTAGTCGATATGTGAGACTTAATTACCCTGGCTGATCACTGAAAAAGATTGATTTTATCTGGTGTCAAAGTTTGGGAGGGTGAATATACTTTTAGATGCTTAATCTTATTCTGAATATTAAGACAAATACTGCGCTGACTGGATCAACAGCATATAGTTTTTATATTTGTATACTTGCTGGACTGTAAAAGGTCTTTGTTCCTCATGTGGAGGAATGCAAAGTATGAGAGCTAATGCTCGGTGGATGTGTTGAGGGCTGCACGTGTTGCCTAATCATGATTGTTTGAGGGTCGGATTCCAGCTTGTGACTGACCTACTGCCTTGATTTTATTTAATTTTTTCCTGATAAGTAAAAACGCCGACAAATGTGATGCTCAGATAGAAATCCCAGTCTAGATTGGATCCCTGAGCTTTCTATTCTATCCAGGCATTGTTGCGTATTATTTCTCAGTCACAGCTGCTTTGACTGAACTATCCAGCAAGCATCAACATCTAATCTAAACCTACCATCTTAATTTTCAAAAGCGTATGGATGGGGTAGATATTTAAAAGACAGAAAAGGAAAATGTATAAGAAACAAAGTGACATTGCACAATATTGGTATTTAGAGCTAGTACCAGACGGACTATTGATTGACCAAACAGGATAATCACTCCACTATCACATTTTCACAACAAACACAACTTGTTTGGAGCTCTGTGAAATCAGACCCTGTGACATCAACTTCAATATAACCATCTTATTTTAAAACAATAACCCAGTATTATAATCTTACAGTAGGAATTCCTCAGGGGCACAAAAAGCTCACGTTATACCAAATACTGAGTGATATTTAAACATTAAAAATAATAATATTTAAGAGGAAATAATGCATTTTGTTGCTCCCTAAAACACCCCTGTCTCATTAGTATACTGTTTATCTGTGTGAAAGCTAAAATACATGCAGTTATAATATATAAACACAAGGTTGAACAGAATTTGGGGTTAAATAATAAGAAAAAGACCCTGTTTTATCAGCTAACTGAACTCCAGAAACAACAAAGCATCAATGACATATTTGTCCCACACAGTCAGCTGATCAGCAGCACTGATTTTAACAGCTTGACGAATTGAGTAGGTTAATTAACAAGTATTATAACCAAAGCGTCAAAGTATATCTACTAGCTACTGGCTAGCTGTAGTCACGATACTCACTTTCGACTTGAGCTTGAACTTCGAGCAGCCAGAGAAGAAACAGCAGCAACGGGCACCAAGTCCAGCGAGACATTTTTCTCTGCTTCGTTATCCCTGAACAGAACTTCTCAATCTCTGAAAATCACGGGAAACCTTGCGGTCTCCTGTGTTTTGGTCCGAACAGCCATAAAAGCGTCATGCTGGACTGCAGTCAAAGGTTTTTTGTCAAACACGTCTGGCCTGCGTCTCTTCTTCTGCCGCTCTGCCCAACAGTGTTAGCGTAGACGTCTCGCTCCAAATCCCGCGATATCTCAACCACCTCTACTCTATGCAACCCCAGCAGACCAGTGTTTGTATTTTTTTTTATTACAAATATTTTTCTTGTTACTCATATGCTCTTTAAGGGTGAAAAGAAAAACAATAATGCCGGAAAACCCCTGCTATTTTGTGTCTGCACTATTGTTATAAATATATCAAGCTAAAATATTAGTCACAGGAGATAATTTTATCTAGGAACCTCTTTTAAAATCACTGAAACCATTAGACATGAGAAAAATAAAGAGCAAAATGTAAAACGTTCCATCTGAGCTTTAATTACAACTATGTTTTATTTGGAAGGGTTGCAGGAGAAAATCTCTAAAAGGCTGATGATTTGGGCTTGTTATGCAGCCACAGGACTTGGACAACTTGCATTTATTGATTTGACCATGGACTCCTCTGAATATCAAAGTACTGACAGATCAAACATGAGGCCATCTGTCTGCTTATCTTAAACTGGGGTCATCTAAAGGGGAAAAGATCCCAAATACAGCTGTGAAATCACAACAGAAACGTCCATGTCTGCCTGATTAAAATGATGTTGTGGTGTTGTTTCTTTTAAATAACAGCACATGGATATAAATATGCAGACAATTTTGTACACTGGTTTCTTGCACTTTTAATGGGCACATTTTCCTTCCTTATTCTTGCTTTTTTTGTCCAAGTAATAATATTTACAAAGCAAATGTATTCATTTTAACTTGCAGTGAAAGAAGTAGATGGCAGTTTGAGCTATTTCCAAGTCATTGATACGGTTTCCTTTCCTGTTTTTAGACTGCTGTTGACAATCAATGCAACAACTAAAACAGTAGTGAAAGTGAGAAGTTGTTTAGCCAAACTGGCCACAATAACAGAACCAGAAAGGTAAAAACATTTTGAAAAGAAAAATAAATCAATGTGAACACTACAAAGATCATTCATTATCACATTTAAATGAAATCCTTCTTTATCACTCACTTTTTTTAAAACCCACACAGGCACCACAGGTTCATGCACACTGGCAAAATAAGCAAACATTTCTGAAATACAAACAAAAACACAAGGAGGCAATGACGGGCTGCTTGCATCTGAATGAGCACATGGGGTCGTGGCTCTGGGGTAACATGCTGGCAGAAACTTCGCTTGAAGCTGAGGTTGGTGTATGACAACAGACTGTACACTTTGTACACTGTAGTGGCAGCAGTAGGGGTGAAAGGGGAGGAAGGAATTGACTAAGTTTTCCGTAAGCTAACATCGGCGCTGGTCAGTAGCGGCGACAGTGATGTGCTCTCTGATTGGTCCTCCCCCTTTAAAATGAGGAACGCCTCTCGACTGATTCCCAAAAGCTCTCTGAGACCACTGTTTTCCAGCTGAAAGACAGAAACAAACACACTTTGACACACCATCAACAAACCATCAATATATTGTTTACAAGAAGCAGTTTACATTATATTAATTACAAGCATTTGTCACTTTCTGCTTTAAATGCAAGTAAACAACCTAAATCACATATATTTATCTACAGTGAGCGACAATCATGCAAAAAATACATTTTACATCATAATTAATAACTTTATTTTGTGAAAATGTGTGTCAGTATATAAAAAAAGAAAAGCTACATTAAGTTTTTGTATATGTATATTTTCTTTGGGACACTAATGTCATTCCATGCATCCATAAATGTCAGAAAAAGCCTAAAGAATTAACTTTACATCCTGTACTTCTTCTATGAGCTGAAAGTGCTGTTATATGAAGCATTCTCCCTCCATATCCTTCTAAACTAAAATGCCATGTTACATTAAAATGCTGGTTGTTATGCTCAGTTCTAAACATTCAGGACAAAGACTTTTTTTTTTTGCAGGAAACACGTTGATGTTCCTGCAAATAAACACGTCACACACCTCTAACTGTTTAATCCTCTCCTCATCTTCACATATCCGCCCCTCATCCACCTCAATCGCCTTCCGCATCACAGAGGCCATCTCGTTGATCTTGTCTATGTGTGCTTGCATTTCCTGCAAGAGAAACCAAATGAGTAAAAGGCACTAAAAATGTGTGTACAAACATTTATTCATTCAGTGTTCTCCTGAATTTATTAGCAAAGTAACGGATTAACATTATTCACTTTAAATGTAAAAAAAACATCATGGGAAAACAGTTTCCATGGATTTCACTCACGGTGGTGTGCTGCTCTTTGAGCTGGGTGACGATGGCCGGGTCGTCCCTCTTGCTGGCCATAAAAAGCCTAAAGACTTGTTCCCTGTATTTGGTCATGATGAGCTCTAACGCAGACTGGTGTTCCTCCAATGATGTCCGGAGCTCTGCAGGAAGAAAGAGCACACATTTCTTCCTTTAACTGTGTTTGTGTTTCCCAAATATACTACATGGGAGAAAAGCATATATCCCCCTTATGTTGCATTTCTATATGAAAAAAAACATCCCTTTTATTAGCTGAAATGATCTTGCAACCCCAAGTCCCCAACCAAAGTAAACTGTAAAGGGTGATAACATACCTTTGTTTTCCTGCTGGAGCTCTCGGATCTGACGGTTTTCCTGCTGGATTCCCATTACTAGACTGGAACGAGGACGATGCCGTGCAACTTCGTTCAGTTTATCAATCTCTTCCTGATACTGAAAACACGAAACGATCATAGCAGATGTCAACAAACAAATTTATAGCTACTCTACAGAGACTTTTGAGGAAGGATCTGTGCTGGGTACGGCTCTTGAGTTTCAAGAGCAATGTTCCAAAAGCTGTTCAACATAATGAACAATGCTGCACACCCTCAACATAACATAGTGATCAAACAAAGAGTCTTCAGTCAAAGGTTTCTTCAGCACTACAGCAAAAACAGAATAGTGAAGGTTATTCTTGCAGTAATCCTATGCAATAACAAATAACAATTTAGATTCTTTATTATTAACAAATATTACGCCTTTTTAAGTATTGATAAAGTGCTATTCCATTTAGTTAAATGTTGAATGCCACAGACCTTTCTGGTTAAACACTGCCCTCAAGTGGTAATAAACCTCCTACTGTTTATTAAAAAAAAACATGATCAAGCAGGCCATCAGCACCCAAGTCATGTGACTACGTGTCTACCTGTTTCATGGCTTCCACTCGCTTGTTGAGAGATGTTGTCTGCTCGATTAACATCTCAGCTGCGTTGTCGTGGTTTCGAAGCCTCTCCACTAACGATTTGGCATCTGCCAGGACATTCTCTAAACTGCAATTCATACCTGAGTAGAAGCAAGTTAGAAAAATGAGAAAATATTAAGACAAAAATATTTTTAAAATGTGTGGGGTTTTCACTTAAAAGCTGAATGACTGACTGTCAGCCAACAAACATTTAAGACTTTAAATTAATTTAAATGAAAAGGAAGCAAGGCTTTATTGCTTGTAGCTTCTTATAAGACAGGAAATTAACTTTTGCTTTTTAATGCAATTACATCTTTATGTGATAATAAGTTGGGATTGGCAAACATATTTTCTCAAGCAATTTGTCACTCCACTTTCTAACCTCCTATGAGGTGAAGAATAATACATAGACTAAAAATGCCCACGTGTAAAAAAAACTCAAAAGCCTATAATTTTAATGATGGTTTCCAAACCCTTTTCTATTAAGCCTGTCTAGCCCTAAGTTCCTCCTACCCATGATACATTGGATCGTTACTGTTACTTAATTTAACAGTTAATTATTACCAATTGGGAGAGATAAATTTAGCAAGTAATATTAAATAATTAATTTATTTCAATGACGCACAAATATTCACTAATGGAGTTAACTGATATTATTTTAGTAACACTTACCTGTCTTTGCTAACTTATTAGCTTACTAATCACAGTAAAGCTACCATGCAGATCCACTTATTGGCTTATACCAAAGACGAGTTCATATATATATATAACAGACAGTCATCAAAAACTGTTTTGCTTATCTTAAATAAGATAATGAATGAAATAATAATACTGTCGTACCTGGAGAGTTCAAAGTGCAAGACATTGGAATCTAGCTAGCTCCTTACTTCCTGTTGATCTCTTGTAGCTAACATTGGCTACAAGCTAACGCTAAGGTGCAGCTCCATTCCTTTATAATTCCCAATGAAATGTCCGAATATATTAAAGCAATTATCTAAGCACAGTCCTCTTCAGTTGTGAAGTTAGCCGAAGTGACAACAGCAGCTGCTAACGCAAACTCAAAGCTTCGAAAATACCGTTGACTACTGCGAGAATGTTAAAACCTCGCGACATGACAGCGATATTTCCTGTAAGTCAAAAAAAGGAAAGAAAAAGAAAAAACATGGCGGACCGGCTAACACAACTTCAAGATGCTGTCAATTCGGTAAGGCAAAACCAATTTAACAAGAGTGAGACACAAAGTATCATGCTTCTCGTTAAGAATAATGTGTAATGTGAAAGTTGTAGCTACATTTATGACAGTAGTGGGTATTGTTCATCGTAGTGTTGCTAACAAAGCTAACAAGGTTAGCCCTCATCCAAGTGCATGATTGTGAGCGTTGGAAAAATAAGGTATAAAGACACATTAAAGATATATGTAAATACATTGTATATACTTATATTCACGACAAGAATTACATTGGTAAACACTGTATTGTCAAATTGGCTCTAGGGACATGTACGCTACTGCAAGTTAACACTGATTGTGTTGAGTATTTAGGAAATTTGGCTCAGACTGCTTGTTCACGTCAATGTTTTGCTTCGTCTTTCTAGCTTGCGGATCAGTTCTGTAATGCAATCGGTGTTCTGCAACAATGTGCGCCACCTGCATCTTTTAGTAACATCCAGACGACTATTAACAAGGATCAACCAGCAAATCCAACTGAAGGTCTGTTACTTTATGCTAAGTTTCTAATGTTAGATCTTGATATTACATTTTTGGGTTACACTTTTTATGTTTTATTCAGTTGATTAAATTAATCTTAAACTTAATAATAATATAAAAATGACAATATCCGTCCATTATTTTGTTGTTATGATTTAACATAATTTACAACATAACATTTTTCCATCTTTGACTAGAATACGCCCAGCTGTTTGCAGCTCTCATAGCCAGGACAGCCAAAGATGTGGATGTACTAATTGACTCATTGCCCAGTGAAGAGTCCACAGCAGCTCTGCAGGTCAGTACATTCATGTTCAGAACATGTATTTCAGTTGCAGACTCAAAGCCTCTGGAATACACACAGAAGTCATGTTGTATTGATAGCTTTCACGCAGCAGGGGGAGCCATTTGAATACCTATGTTGCCCCTAATAGGACCCGTATTAGAGCTTCAGGAGCACTGCTGTCTCCATTTCCTTCCCTGAAAATAGAAGGATATATGAGATCGAACACAAATGACCCTCTCAGAATATCTGGGTGAAAAATAATGTAAGTCATTTGAGTGCTCGGTCAATATATTTATGGAATGAGTGTCAAGATAGCTGAATAAATCAAGTAAGCTTCACAAGTCAAGTTTTTTTCTTAGCTCTATTTTTGATAATAGACATAGTCTTTAAACAGGGTCACTCTTAAGCATTATTTCCCTTTCTCATTTGAACCGGATACATTCTGATATTGTAATCTTAGAATATATCTATGCTGGAAGGGGGGAAAAAATTATTCAAGCAAACTAAGATCATAAAGCTGCCCAATAGATTTATTAAGCTGTCCTAGTCACTTTTCCTGATGTATAATATAAGTACTTTTTTTTTACTCTACCACTGGACCACTGGTCTTCCAGCATGCTCACTGGACATTTGAGTGTCCTCTGGATTTACTGAGCTTATTAAGAAGCACAAATTTGATCAAATGAGCACTGTGCGTAAGTCTTACTTGCAAATACTGAGTATTTAAACAATATAATTAATAAGTTATTTCAGGAGGTTGAGTTGCATCTAATTCTATCAATTTGAAAGGAGACTGCATTTTTGTATGAGCTATTTAACACTGTTAAAAAAAAAAAAGAAAAACATATAAATTAACATCAGTGGTGTTTTATCAGGCGGCGAGTCTGCGACAGCTGGAAGAGGAGAACCATGATGCAGCAGCTCATCTGGAGGAGGTGGTTTACCGCGGCGATATGCTGCTGGAGAAGATCCAGAATGCTCTGGCCGACATCGCTCAGTCTCAACTGCGCACTCGTAATGGAGCACCCAGCCAACCATCACCATCCGAGTCCTGACCCACAGGAGCTTTGGACACTTTCCACTCACACTTAGAGGTTTTTTTTCTTCATCAAGTGCAGGTCTCTGAGCAAAAAACTCTAGACACTGAATGAATTTTGTGAAGATGAGACAAATGGGATGGTTTAACAGGACTGGATTTGTACGTAATATTTTTCATGACACCATGTTCAGAAAATTAACTCCTTATGTTTATAAATTCTCAGTTTTTCATGTTTTATGTACATTATGTTGTATTAACTTTTTTCCGTCTATATATTTGAAAATACTGTTCTGTCTTCAGTTTATTTTAAAAGGGACATCGATCAGCCCTCGATGAATCCGTGACTACTTTGAATAAACACAACTCATACCCTAATGTGATGCCTATGTTTATATTTGCTCAGTTTGAGTAATTATTTTTGTACTTCTCTGTAATAAATGGAGGAATCCTTCCACGCGGGTCTTTAGTTTTGCCTTTTTTCACAGTCCAAACTGTTGTATTCTTGGTTGTGTGACACGGTGGATTGTAGGCCAACCACCCCAGCACTCTGCAGAGTCCCGCTTCAGAAATGAGCCAGACCTTTTCTGGCAATAACTGACAGCTCATTTTACCAAAACCTGCACAAACTATTCAATGTCAACATTGCCATTGTGATGTTAAAACGACCCATACCACATGGACTATTTAACCTTGTTGCAAATTCTTTTTTTGGTGTCAGGAAATCTTAGTTTTCTCTAAGAAACAAAATCCATACATTTGTATGAACGTGTCAATGGAGAAGTAATTTTGCCTCAATACATTTCAAATTTCTGCTTCCCTGAGTCCGTCCTGTGATCTCAGCTACTTTATGCTGTCTGGGTTTAAAGCGCTGCTACGTGAGGAGTCTGGTAATTACAGCCAGCCGAAGGGAGTTTACAACCGTGGTCACTGTGTACAAAGATTTTGTCAGATTCTTGATAAGGAAATGAAGTTGTTTACTTGTGTCACGACTCATTGCTTT
The DNA here is from genome assembly GCA_036024015.1 of Craterocephalus amniculus. Classification (NCBI taxonomy): domain Eukaryota; kingdom Metazoa; phylum Chordata; class Actinopteri; order Atheriniformes; family Atherinidae; genus Craterocephalus; species Craterocephalus amniculus. The sequence continues at coordinate 20,276 of JAVQJG010022357.1, forward strand.
TCAACAGTTTTTGAAACCACCATTCAAGAAAAGTTGGGAAAATACGAAAAGTGCAACCAAAAGAGCCTTTCCTTGCAGAACCCAATGTGTTTCACGTTTTGTCTTATCTGAATTAGTTTTTGCATTTCAGATTTACAACGAAAAAAATGTTATGAAGCAATAGGTTTTTGACTTTGGTGCACCATGTAAGACAACTCAGGCTGTATTTGTATGTATGTGTCAATAGGTGTACAAACAAAGAGCATTAAATATTTACTATGGATTTAGTCCTTTAATTTTTAATGTTTTTTTCTGTATTTGATTTCAAGAATGCTAATAGATACCTAACACCATAACCCAAAGTTATTTTTCTTGTTTTTTCCATATGGAGTGATTAAGCTTTGCATGTTGATTTCTTTTCTCTCTTTGTTTTCCACATATAGATCTTCACTGAAGTCATGAGAGCAAGCGTCCTAGAAGTTTTAGATGCATCTTTTTCCAACATACCTGAATCAAATGAGTAGGTCATTTCCAGGGCTCTGCAGAGCTGAATGCTGAGCAAATTCAACCATTTAATTAAGGTGTGTTGGATTAGGGATGCATCTAAAAGTTGCAGGATAATAGCTCTTGAGGACTGGACTTGGACACCCCTACCTTAAGCCATAAATGTAGGAAAAATGGGACAAAATTACACTTGCTTTCTAGTTTGTATCCAGTGTACTAGCTCGGTTGATCCATTTTTTAGGATATGTTAAATGCAGGAATGGATGTATATTAGGGTCGGTTATTTGGGCTCATCCAAAATAATTAAAGTCAAGTGTTTTTCTTATTTTAAGCTCAATTTTAATACAACCAAGTGCTATGAAACTAAAACAACCTTACAGACACACAAACGAACAAAAAACATAAAAATTTTGAGGAACAAAGCTGTGGCTTAGCATGTTTCATGATGTTTTTGAGAACATAAATTGCTTGGGGAAAACCACTGAGAGCATGAAAAAGAGAAGTGAACAGATGATGACATAAAATAAATCTGTATATATTTTTGTTTTTTCGTTTCGTCTGGGAACCTAAACTCTTGTCTCCTCTGACAATACTGTGAAGCACGGCTCAGCAACTCTGGTCCTCAAGAGCCTGTGTCCTGCTTTAAACCTTCCCCTATTTCAACACACCTCATTCAAATTAATAGGTAATTAACAGACTTTGGATTTCAGTCAAATAGAAAAAATGATTGGGATGGGATGGGCTTCATCCATGAGACTCAACTTTGCGCAGGATAGGATGCAGGCCAGAGAGTTTACAGCCCAAATCTAAATATAGGAGCCGTGTCACAGCTCAGTGGGCCCCATTGATGTGAGAAATATAAAAACAGCCTTGTCTGCTGGTCACCACACCCAGAAGTGTTGGCAGGATACACCCGCCTTCTCTGCCTGTTGACATCATGGTCCTTACGGTTAAAGCACAACCCGTCCAAATAAGGACTTTTATGACATATGAACTTAGCTGTCCACTCTAGACCCCGCTCCACTGTGTTTTGGTCAACACAGCTGTGTTGTTAGTGTTGGAGTGTGCTTTTTAAAGGTAATCAGGGTCATCTTTTTGCTTTACACCTGTTCTTTGTCCAAAAGACCTTTGGGATGTGTACAAGGAAATGGAGGATTCCAGATAGGGTGACCACATCTCTGGCCACCTCTTACGGGATTGCAGCAGGAAACAAGTCAGTTTATTTTAAAGTTTTCTGTTTTGCAATTATATTGGAGCAGGGAAGCATAACAATAATGAAAGGTGTGTTTAAAGAGAAACCACTTTTCAAATCAAATCAAATCAAACTTTATTTCTATAGCACCTTTCATACATTTTGTCTGTTGTCAGGTAACTATGTCAAAGTGCAGATCAAAGATCTTGCCTTTGAAGAACACCTTAGAATAAGGCAGCCGTCTGTTGGACTCTTATCAGGCTTTATGGTATTTTTTATCTATTTTATTGTCTCCCGAATAATGTAAGCTTTCATAATGTCCAGCGTTTGCATTCTAATGATAGCAAAGTGAAAGTCTCTTAAAAGTACCAAATACGGTTTCTGATAGTCTTTTAGTCAACGTTATCCATTATGTACCTTCTCATAGATTGCTGACCACAATATGACCTTTTACTGATCTTAAAGTCATGTTTCTTAGGCGTTTGATATTTAATCTTTATTAAATTGACCATATTGATAGCATATATAAATATGGTCTATTTTTAGTAAAGGTTTGTGCAAAGCACGACCCTTACAGTGATGTAATACAGCTCCCAGCTGTAGGTAGTACAGTATATTCTTCTATAGCTGTAAATGCTTGCTAGCCAGCTGAACCTGCGTCCTGGGAAGGTACATTTGTTTTTATTGGCTGATGCACTTGCCATTTTCATTTATTACCGCATTTGATTGGCCATAGAAAAACATGTTTCCTTCTAGCTATCTGTGATTGGCTGCTGCTACCGTCTTTCAGGGCTACGTCATTGCGTTGCCAGAACGTCTGATGAGCCCGATGGTCTCAGGAAGCAGCGGTTCTTATTTTATATTTTGGTGGGATAAAGACAGTGGGAGCGCAGGATTTGGGGAGCAGGTGTTCAGATGAAGACTGTTAAATACTGTCTTTTTATTTCAGGGTTGCTTATTGTCAGCGTCAGCAGACTTTTATTATGATTTGGCGTTGATATCGGTGATGTTTACTGTTCATCCTGATAGGTTCTTCTGACGGGTAGCCAATAACTGGTGCCTCCAGCCTTGAACTGCCTAAATATTAGGCAAAAACGTAATTATTACACATTTAAAATTTTTCTTCTGGGAAGTGGGCCGGCGCCACGCCAATATTTGACTCTGGAGCAGGACACGGAGGTAGGTTAAAACACTCCCACTAAAAACCATCTTATTTTAATGCTGTTTGAACTGTATTCATTGCTGTTACCTGCCAGACACAAAACGCAAAGTGAATTAGCTAGTCCTCGCGACACGGCTTCAAACTGACCGAATATTTCTATTAAAGAAACACTTTAAAAAAGATAATCTAAATTTAACTGAGTCTCAGCTGTAAATATTGTAAGTCACGCAGCAGTGACGGACCAAGCGTGGCAGATAGAGGTTTGACAGGATGGCGTGAGATGAGTGTTTTAATACTACCTTCACCATCACTACTAGACAATAAAAGGAGGGCAGCTAAACACTGGATCACAATCACAGCAGCTGTGTTACATATTTAGAATATGACTCAAAAGTACACGCACTTCACATTTATATCATTTGCTTATTTTAAAAGAACAACCTCAGAAATATGATCACTTCCTGCTTTTTTTGGGTAGTGAAACCCATTTTTGTACAACTTTATGTCTTTATAATAGAAATATGTTGAACAATTGAAATTAATAACCATTATGGAAAGGTTCAAATTACTTTCCAAATCATGCGTTTTTGATTAAAATTGATAAACTATACATTTATGGTGTTTTTTTGTGTGTTTAGGGTTGACTTTTGTGTGTGTGGATAATGCGTGTAAGCACACGTGTACTCTGGCGTCATGAATGAGTCTTTTAATTCACAACGGAAAGGACTTCCTGTACAGCCCTGTCAGGGTGGAGTGGGACTGGTCAGAGCTCACTAACTGGAGAATCTGACAACAAACTGAGAAAACTACTTTTTTGGGAGGTAGGGGGAAAAAGTGACTCTTAAAGTCCTTAAGTTAAACCTAATAAATTGTATTCCACACACAGAATTAGTCCAAGTCTCCTGAACCTGCTGATTGTCCAGCAAGTTGGGTGAATTTCATGCCAACAAGATCATGTTGCCAACAAATGATTGTAAATAGGGAGATGCTTCATTTACAGTGTTAAAACACAATTTAAAAGGGATTGTAAAAGTAATAATTCACTACTAAAGAGCATCAAAAATACAGTAGTTGCAACCAGATGCTTAACTGGAGCCTACTGTGGACTTCTGTTTTGATTGTCTGTTTAAGGCTACATGCTTGAGTTTCTAAATAGCCTGCTTGCTTTTATAATGCCTTCCTTGCAAGTGCCTGAGTGGCGCAGCCTTGTTTGTTTAGCTATGGGGTGGATCTGGTTAACTTCAAGCCAAAATGAATTCCTCCAGGCGCAGTTAAAAAGCCCTAACTGGCTCGGCTGTGTGATGCAACTGTTTTAAATGATGGGTGATTTTCCACCTTCATGGGGCAACAAGCGCAGAGACAGAAGTGCGCACACAAAAGATCATGTAACTGGAGGAAAAGCACGTTTGTTTGCTGCTGAGGATCAGGTTATATTGTTCACTCTTTAACACAGATCATGACAGGAAGTTTTTGTGTTGTGTGTGTCTGAAAACTGTGTATGTCAGCAATTAATTCAAAAAGATTTGGGATAACAAGTTAAATTATATTTTAAAAGTTTAACATTCAGACTAAATTAAGGGAATACGTTTAGCCTCAATGTAACATATGGGTCTGAATTAGGTAATGCTCCTGATATTGTAGCCATTTTAATAACACTGGTGTTTATCCATAATAGTAATGACATAGTAATGTAATTTTGCTGCTGCACATTGACTGTTTAGTAATAATACTTTGAAACAAACTTAAAGTTGTTCTATTTTCTCTTTTAAATTCCCTTAATTATTAAAGCATCACAATGAAAAAATAAGGATATATCGTCTCTTTGTCAGGAAAAGTGTAGATCAAGTAAATTCATGTGAGAAAGCATATTCTTTCAACATTGGGAAAATACAAATTGGACAAGTACAACCTTTGATCAGTAAATTATATACTTACTCTGTGTCATTTATTTAACAAAAACTAAGCCATAAAACGAACTAGTAACACCATTTGATTGTTGTTGCTTGTAAAACCACCTTCAGTAACCTTAACTTGAAGTAATGGTTTTCTGCATGATGTTATCAGCCTAACAACATAGTTGAGGAATGTTGCACACTCTTCTTTACAGCGCTGCTTCAGTCCCTTCAGGTCTGCCAGCAGTATGTGGAATGGGAAAGCTGATCCTTTCTACCCGTAAAGTGGAAATTACCAGTGCATTGTGTTCAAGTGCTTTTCATGTTGTGAAGAGAAACATGGTGGACAATAGGCAAACAATAATTGCATTTTTTAAAACGACATAAGTTTAAATGGAGTTACTATATAAAAGAATGTATGCAACAACATTAGTATAACGTAATGTTTTCCAAACACAATCGTCTCGCTGCTTTCCGCCATGTTGAAAGGTCAAAGTTGATTTCATCTTTACAGCTTGGGTATCATAAGATTTTTCCAGTTTTGTGGGTGTTCATATGCAATTTTGTCATCTGCTTTTTGGTATTTATCATAAATACGATAGCACATGAAGGCAGCATTATTTAAGCAGCTTTCTGATGGTTCAACCTCAGCATTTCAGTCAGGTTGAGGTCTGGATTTGAGATCATTGTCCTGTTATGGAGTCACTGTTCTCGGCCCAGTTTCAGCAGAGCTTCAGCTGTCAGACAGATGGCCTCACATCTGATGTAAAATACTTTGATACACAGATGAGTTCATGTTCAGTTCATAAACGCAAGGTGTCGTTCAGCTGCAAAACAAAGCCAGATCATCAGCGCTGCACCACTGTGTTTGATCGTTGGTATGTTGCTAAACATGCTGCTGCGCATTATGACCACATTTCTCCCCTTTGGTCTCATCAGCTTTAAGGTCATATTTAACTTTAAACTCTAAGCTGTGACACCATGTTGTTTTTAAAGAGAAGTTTTCCCCTGCACCCCTTCTGAATAAGCCAGACCAGAGTGCTGAGCCAGACTTGTTTCTCATTGTAACGTTATGGATTTTAACATTTAACATGCTGACTGAGGTCTGTGAAGTCTGAAATGTAGCTCCTGGAGGTTTTGCAATTTCTCTGGGCTTTGACCAGTCTGGTTATTGGCAACTGCCTTGAATGTTTTCCGCTTGTTAATAATATTCCTCACCACCAGCTTCCAAACCAAGCCAAAGACCTCTTTTGAAAAGCTAGCACCAGTGGTCAACAGTGAGTCCATACAAACCTTTCCACTGGTTTGCAGCAGTGGCCTGACTGCATTTCTCAGTTAATTGCACCAACATATGATGACATGAAAGGAGCTCATTAACCATGTTTTAATTATAATGGCTCACATGTTCTGATATTTAGCTAATTCAAATGAAAGACATGAGAATAAAATACTTTCCCTTTTTGTATCAGGGTAGGGTCCGTCTGCAGCCAATTAATCTCTTTGTTTTAGATTTTAAACTTTTATTTAGAAGTATTTAGAGGCTTTAATGAAGCAAAAATACCAAAATAATCTCCAAATACTGCTTCACCTCAAAGATAATCAATGGAAATCTCCTTGTCACTCTTACATTGTATTTTATTTTGCCCATAATAACATATATAAAGTTAAGAAATGCTGTAATTGATGGAGTTGGAGCTCAAATATTAAAAGTTAGAAAGCAACTTGACATTCATTCTTTTTTAAATTAATTGATTGAGAAAAACTCTGCTTTAATCAGGCATCTAAAAGACCAAAAGGAAAAAGAAAAGCATCAAATCACATGTTTGTAATGGTGTCATTAAGAAACCTTACATAAATTCAAATCAAGCTTTCGTTACTTTTATATAAAATGTGATATACAACAAAGCTCTATGACACATTTAGTCCAAGTCTTTGAAAACAAATCAAAGCTAAAGTTGTAGGGTGACTGTAGTGAGGTAAAGAATCTAACATTTGCCTTAAAAAAAAAAACTCCATTGAAAGGTGTATTTTTCTCTTTTTAATAAAGTGAAAGAAATTGGTTTCTGTTTCTAGAGCAGGTCAGTTGTTCCTCACAAGCTTAACTTCTGGAGCATTTTTCATTATTATTACCAGAAGTCAGACACTCAGTCACACCCTCCCGTGCTTCATGCTGCCATAACGCTCACAAAACACTTTGAAGGCTTTCGACTGAGCCACATTTTGATTTGAAATGTGTTCAGAAGTCCTTATCTCCATCAATCTTTCTGCTTTTTATTGGTTGGTTATGCCAACATTTTTTAAACATGACAACTGCTGAATAAATCTAGCGATTGTGAGGTGAAAACGTTACTACCTGTGACCTTTTTTACCAGAATTTTATTTATTTAAGTTAGTGTGAACCCGCTGTGAGCTGGTTTAACAGAAACAATACAAAGCAAATCCCTGCTTCAACTAATTTGCATTATTGATGTAAAATATGCATATTTGTGTTTTGTTAAGGATTATGATCCCGTGTGGAATTTCTCTCATGCTCATTTTCTTGTTGACCGGTTGCTTGTCTCTGTTTTACTGGAATCTCTGCTACAATGATTTTTTTTCCTCAGAAGTCAGGAAGCGTCTTGTTGTTGTGGGATTGTTTGGGCCGAAACGGGAAAAGGGCCGGTGAATAGACGAAACATGGCTGCTATCTCTGTGCTGCAGGGCTGTTTGATTTCTTTGTGAGCTAATCGAGTCCATTCATTCCTTTCTGATGGCATTCTGCCAAAATGTTTTCATGATACCCACATCCACCCTGCTTATTTTTCCCTCTCACATAACAAGTTGACAATCTTATCTCGGTAATATTCTGTTAATGAAAAAGGAGATAAATGAAACTTCCTCTTTTAATGTTCATGGTTTTTGTACCATGATTTGTTTCTTGTCAGATAACCTACTACTGCTTGTGACCTCCTTCTCACTTTCATTCCACCCACATTAGAGCTATACATTAAATCCACATCAATACGTGGCCTTTGGACAAACTGCCTCTCAGTTGTATTCAAACTTTTTTATCTGGACTTGGGCTAAAGTGCAGCTTTAATGTTATTCATTGTGCTTGAGATGAATGCTATGCTTTTATTCTCACCACAACCATCCACTAGTATCTGCTTTGCTGGCAGGTATGGCTCCTGTGTTGATCTTCTGTGTTTAGAATTGGAATTTTAATCACAGACAGCAGAAATGTGAAGGAATGCATGCTGAGAAATGTGTTTTTACCGATTAGTTCCTGGAATAAAACCTTGCAGACCATGAGCCATCCAGCATGTGATTCCCGGTTCTGGGCTCACAGGAATATTTTTGTTGCGAGGGTCTACCTTGGATATCTTCTGTCTGATCTTTTCGTCTGAGTCAAAAATGGAAAAACAGAATAATTGGAGGGCTTTGAATTAAAATGTGTGGAAAAACTCAGCACGAGCCTCAAGTGACATTCAGTTTGTATGTTTGATGCTGAGGTAGTTCAGACAGTGTTGTTTCTGGAAAAGTTAACTTCTTCTAAAGCGAGAGCTATAAATTGCCTCAGCCGGGATACGGTATCGTGTGATATATATGGGAAATTTGTGCTGGGCTCATAAAATTCCACAAAATGTTCGCACAGTTGTTTTTAATGATGATGTAGAAGACCATGTATTACACACCAAATAAAACACCATGGAAATATTCCTACCCTGCAACTTCAACTCTGTCTGGGGTATATAAGCCAATGTTGGTTTATGACCATTACATTATAGTGGGTTATATAGCAGCGACAGAAAACTGGGCAGAATGGTTTGAGGTGTTTATTGAAAATATCACCATCACATGTTTTAGGGCTGGGACGATGTTCTTTCCTCCCGATTTGACTCCTTTACGATTTTTTGGATACCGATTCAATTTAAATTGCGATTGTTGTGATTCTTAAATATTACAGATTTTTGTGGAGAAAAACAAAAAAAATGTGCAAAAAAAATGTTTTTTATCCCCCCTAAAAGATAAATAAAAATAATAATAGAAATGAAATAAAATATTTGTAAAAAATATTTTTGTATTTATTTAAAAAAAGATATGAATTTTTTAAGAAAAAAAAAAAATTATATCAAAATCCCAATATTCGATTTTTTGATTCGATTTTCCAACTCCTAACATGTTTTCTGTGTTGCCTTTCAGTAACCTGTACCCTTCTCAGCTTTTTACCGGCCAAATTATATCTGCAGTATCTTTTTAAGGTTTGCACTAACTGTGTTAAACGCAGTGATAGTCTAATTTAGCCAAAGAGACACAATTTGTGGGATAGCTGTTTAAAAAATTCTCACTGGATCCTTTCTTTTTCTGGAAGACACTTTCCTTTTAAAATCAAATAATTTGCAGAAACCCCAAATTGATTTAATTTAGTATCTTTTTAAAAAAGAAACCAAATGCAAGAGAGGAGGGCAGTAAGCTAAGTTGTGGCATTTCTCAGTTTATTACTCAGCTGAAGACAAGTTTCTGTGGCAGGATACTTGCTGTAAATGTCACCACACAAAATGTAAACAGTGGATCAGAAGCTCTTTGGACTGATGTACACAATATGATCTTTGTTCATTTTGTGCTGTCTCACAGGATAGTATGGCCATGACGGGAGGGACGGCAGCTGCCCTTCCCATGAGCAACCACACCCGAGAGCGGGTGACTGTGGCCAAGCTGACGCTGGAAAACTTCTACAGCACTCTGCTCACGCAGCACGAGGAGCGCGAGATGAGGTAAAACTACCCTAGTCTGTAAACATAAAGAGCATCTCATGCTTTATGAGTAACCTTCCAGGCCACACTGTCTGTTAACCATAAACCCTTAGAAACAAGGCAGACTACCTCTGGATGTAAATGTAGCTTAAAGGATCAAGTGTCACTCCATCCACAATGCAAATGGTTCATCTAAGGTGCGCACAAACACGGCCATAATCAATCAGCTCTGGTCTAATGTTACCTGAGAGCTGATCTGCAGTGCAGGTAACAAAATTCACTGCCTCCTGAAGCTACCTGTGATGCTGTTTACACTACTTTATCAAGACTTGATACTTCCAAGTCACATCAACTTTCTTTGGTAGTTTGTTTGGAGAGAAACTACAGATTGTGTGATACTTTTGGGGGCTTAACTCTGTTTTTTTCCTGTATATACAGGCAGAAGAAACTTGAAAAGGCCATGGAAGAGGAGGGTCTACCTGACGAGGAGGTACGGCATATTTAATTTCTAATCCACATGTATCAAGATGTTGCAGAAATATTAGTGGTGCATTAATTTATCGGCCCCATTTTCTTAATTTTGGGGGATTGGTGATCGGCCAGTCAATACATGTTAAACCACTCCTATCCACCTATCATCACTACCTCTTAAAAGACGCAAAATATTGTTAACATTTTTAGTAAGAGACTCAAAACGGGTCTGAAATTTGACCTGTTGAGCTGGTTTTGTGTTTACAATATTAAGATTAGACTAAAGGAACTGATATTCTGTTATGTGGACAGCAATGCTCAAACCTTTAATTTATATTTTAAGAAAACTAGCTTGAGCAGTTAAAAGGTTTGCATTGTTGCATGGGTATTGCTCGTTTTTCAGTAAAACATAATTGGTACTTTGAAGATGTTAGCTATGAAGGCAATTCTAAAGAAAAATCATTATTGTCAAAAATCGGTATAGGCAGATCAGATTTTTTGAGGATTGGATATCGTCCAGAAGACTGCAATCAGTGCATCCCTAAGAAAAATGTTTCTATACGTTCATCTCCTCACGCTATGCTCGATCTGACAAGCTTCTGTACAATGCAGAAAGTCATGCGGCGCTCGCAGCACGCCCGTAAAGAGACCGAGTTTCTCCGGCTGAAGAGGACGAGACTTGGCTTGGATGACTTTGAATCACTGAAGGTTATCGGACGAGGTGCTTTTGGAGAGGTATGCTGAAAGAAGACAAACAAAAACAATAACAAAATCATTGCAAGATACTAAAACCTAATTCAGGGTTATCATAAGAAAAAAGTCAGTTCAGTCATGATTTCTGACTGTCGTCTCCTTCAGGTTCGTTTAGTACAGAAAAAAGACACAGGACACATTTATGCCATGAAGATTTTGAGGAAAGCAGACATGCTGGAAAAGGAGCAGGTAAAGCATTTTCCTGTCCCGCTGTTGTCTCTGATGCCGAATCCCCCGGCTGTATCCATGATCCGATCATCCTCCTCTACCTGCAGGTGGCTCACATCCGGGCAGAGAGGGACATCCTGGTGGAGGCGGACAGTGCTTGGGTGGTCAAGATGTTCTACAGCTTCCAGGACAAGAGGAACCTCTACCTCATCATGGAGTTCCTGCCTGGAGGTCAGGACTGAAGCAGGAGCTCTACAGTTACATAAACTTAACAGACCGGAGATGTTTGGAAGGTTTTGACCTCTTGTTTATGATGCTAGGCGACATGATGACTCTGCTGATGAAGAAGGACACTTTGTCTGAAGAGGCCACACAGTTCTACATCGCAGAGACCGTCCTGGCCATCGACTCCATCCACCAGCTGGGCTTCATCCACAGAGACATCAAACCAGACAATTTGCTGCTGGACTCCAGGGTGAGATCTGAGAAAAATATGAGAAATACATTTTTTTTAAAAAGACAAGAAAAAGAAATGAGAATTCATTCAGGCTTTTCATTTTATTCACAGGGCCATGTGAAGTTGTCAGATTTTGGTCTGTGTACAGGCCTGAAGAAGGCTCATCGCACTGAATTTTATAGGAACCTGACGCACAACCCGCCCAGTGATTTCTGTAAGCCACAATGCAGATTCAAGAACTTCTGTCAATGTTTGTAAAAGTGCATGAAAAGATTCAGACACTTCCACCTTAGTGTATATTTAGACACTGAACAACAGATCATTTCAGGTAGACAAAAACCCTTCCAAATTAATTTTTACTCTCCTTCATCTTTTCAGCTTTTCAAAACATGAACTCTAAGAGGAAAGCAGAAACCTGGAAGAAAAACAGGAGACAGCTGGTAAGGTTCACATCACTGCATGAGACAAGGACATAAGGAATCAGCTTGCAAGAAAAGAAGTTATTCTACTTCTTTACTTTTTTTATTTTCTTGACTTGGAAGCTAAAATAAATGTGCCAAAATAACATCCTGCTTCCAGCAAAAGAAAAAAGTATTTTAGTTACTGTGTTTTAACGGATTATCAACAAGAATGGAGCAAGTCTGAGCAGTCTGTCTTCCTTCTTCATGCATAATGTTCAAATGTGTGCTGAGACCTCGCCTTTCTGCATTCCTGTCACATCCAGGCCTACTCCACTGTGGGAACACCAGACTACATCGCTCCTGAAGTTTTCATGCAGACAGGGTACAACAAACTGTGTGACTGGTGGTCTCTGGGTGTAATCATGTATGAAATGCTCATCGGTAAGAACGCACTACAGCTTTGAACTTTACATTTTTATGTTTCAGTTTAATATAAAATGCTTGCTGACGTTTTGCAGGTTACCCACCCTTTTGTTCGGAGACGCCGCAGGAGACGTACAGGAAGGTTATGAACTGGAAGGAAACTCTCGTCTTCCCACCTGAAGTTCCCATCTCAGAGAGGGCCAAAGAGCTGATATTAAGGTTCAACACTGCTCTGTTTCAGCTAAATAAATGTAGAGATTAGACATTTTCTGTTAGTCTAAATCAATCTTTGATGATGGGTTGGTGTCTGTTTTAGGTGTCTGTGGAACTTCATAGTCAAGTTATGCTCCTTTTTTAAATTTAACTTTGAAACTTGTAATAGAATAAAACATAAAGGGGAAAAAAGCAAAAACTGAATGCTGATACTGATTAATTAACCTCTAAGATGCACAGAGCCTAACAGGACATTTAATCTACCACTGGATTCCAGGTTTTAATAAACATCTCAGTATTGTTGCAAAAGGAGAAATTGGTCCTTAATGTCGTATTACTCAAGTATATTGGCATCATGTCTATTGGTTATATTATTATTTATTAAATATATTATTATTATACTATGTATTATGTGTGGCTTGGTATCATTTTTACCGAGGGAGGATTTAGCACTGAGCTCGATAAGCCTTGCAGTCTGTATATTATATTGTGTTTCACACAAAGCATTACTGGTAGATTTTAATAATCTTAGTCAAAAATATGATGAAATTGGATATAAAAGTTAGCTATTATTTTTCCAGCCTCACATGGAGATCAGATGGCAATCCTCTGTCTTTGATCAGACAGTCAACTTTTTGTTTGGCTATTTCAGATATTGCACTGATGCAGAGAACCGGGTCGGAGCTGTTAGCGTGGAGGAGATCAAGAGTCATGCCTTCTTTGAGTCGGTGGACTGGGAGCACATCAGGTACAAAACCGACATCACTGATCCTGCAGCTGCGTTGGTGATTTGTGGCACAAAATCCACGGAGGCGCCAGTAATGAATCACGTGGAAAATGATCAGACTGTGCAGCTCATCTAACAGCTGCTCTTAAAAACTGATCACTGCATGTAACCAATAGATTGTAATTTTTTATGTACAAAGGGGATTTGTAAGCAATGTGTGGAAAAAGCTGGAAAAAAAGAGGAATTTACTTCTGTTAACAGGGAGAGACCAGCAGCCATTTCCATTGAAATTAAAAGCATCGACGACACGTCAAACTTTGACGATTTCCCCGAATCGGACATCCTTCAGCCAGGTTTGTCAAAAAGAATTCAATTTCCAGATCCAGTCTGAAGGCTTTAGTGACATCTAGTGGAAAGGCTGCAGATCACAGTAAATTAGGGATGTCGGGATGGTAAATGGTAAAATCACCTAATATTTCTCCCCTTTTTTCTCAACAGCCAATTCAACGGAGCCAGACTTCAAGTCAAAGGACTGGGTATTCCTCAACTACACATACAAACGTTTCGAGGGTCTGACTCAGCGAGGCACCATCCCCACGTACATGAAGGCAGGAAAGGCCTGACATGCCACGTGGGGAGGCGGCGCCGTGGAGAAAAACACAGACGTTTACGGACACAGGGTCGGGCCGCGGAGCCCCCGCTGGTGCTGAAGGCTGCACCGTCAGCCTCTCAGTTTAAATTTAACCGTCATCACAAGTTATTTAGGTCTGCTCAGCCGCCACAAGAACGCCAAGAGCTCACAAATTAAGGAGCATTACCGCATTACCTCGGTTGTTTGAATCATACGTGCCGTCTTTAGCCATAGCTCTCAGGCCAGCTCACTAACTAGGACACTAAATCAGGATATTTGCATGTTCAGCAGCCTTTTGCTTCTGGAGATGGATTTGTTTTGTTTGTTTTTATTTTGCTGCCAAAGCCAGACAGTGGGAATGAGGCTTGAATACCAATCACTGCTTTAACATCCTACACTGGTGGTTTAATGAGCTGAGATGGAAACTGAAACTGTCGTTGGAAGCTAACTGGATGATTAATAAGAGCAGAAACGTCTCACCTGTTGTAGAACATAAGCTTTTATAAAGTAAGGAAAGTTCCAGCATGATTTCCAGTGTTTTTATTAAGAATGCAGGAAAGTTTAAGAAAGGAAAAACTGAAGTTCTCTTCACTCTAGAAGGATTTTTCCTATGCAGTTATTTGAGACTGTTTGTTGTTTTTAAAAGTAGGAAAAACCAATCAAAGTAACCTCAGCTTTTAAGGAAAATTCGGAACTTCTGGAACTTCCAAAAATGCATTCATAGATTTAACTTTGGTATCGTTTTATTTTCATAGGCATCGCCAGAGGGAAAGAAATATTTTATCTTGAGATAAAAGTTTGTCCTAAACAGTTTGGACTGATTTCCAGCAAAATGCTGCCTACATCAAGTTTTTTTCACTCTCACGATGAAGAGTTCAGCTTTTCCCTTAGTTCCCAAACCATCTGTAACTTTCAACAGATGGAGTTACTGGGGCAGGCTGCTGGCATAATAGATTAGATTAGATAATAGGTTTAGAGAACTGTATGTTCTCAGTTTACCAAACTGTTAGATGAGGCCCTTTAATACATTTATACTAATGCTAGCTCAGTTCAGACAGTTAATTTTAAGCTATGTAGGTTTAGTTTTAATGGAGCATCATCAAAGTTGTAGTCCTCAAAAATGGAGTTTCATGTGCATACAAGCAGTGAATGGTTTGTTTTTTACTGCATGTAACCCCCTGGTTCTGTCCTGTTCCTTCCTGTTTATCTTCACTACCTCAGTCACTACAAAAACCCCAAAACACAGTTAATATTTGGAAAAAACTCCCTACTATCTATAAAACTAATAATCGTTAGCATGCCAGCAGTAATGCTGTAAAATTATTGGATTTTATAATTTAGCTCCACCTCTGTGTATTTATGTTTTTCCCTCTGGCAGATTTAAGCTTTTTGCCTTTTTTCTTTTACACCTTTTTGACCTTCCTAAACAAATTGTTGGTAACAACATTAAATGGGGCTTATTATCCAACAGAAATGAGGAAACACACAAATCATGCTGGAATTCTTCTTTAAACCTCATGTTACAGAGAAACATGTTGCCAGAAAACTTTAAATGCAACCTACCCTGTGTGTGACGTCCACATTGATGGATTGTTGCCTATTTTCATTGCCAAACTCGTGTGTGTTCCGTCAGAGTCATTTGTTGCTACATGAATCACATTTTTGCCCCATTACTTCATTCTTAAATGGACAAAACATGCAAAGTGCCTTTTTAAGTAGCTGATCAATATTCATCCAGATGTCTAGCTGTAGATTAGCTGAGTTTATTTAGAGGACATTTATTGAAATTAGAATAGTGTGAGGCAGAGTGAGTGGAGAGGAAGGAAAGATAAGTTATGATTTTAAATGACAGCAAATGTAAACCCTGATGTGTCTGCAGAGTTATAAACTCACAAGAGGTGATAAAGGTGATGGAAGAAAGGCAGTATAGATAAGACACAACAGAAGGCTCATAAAAACAAACCGTCAATGAAAACATTATGAACAATGTGTCTTTGTTCGGTGAAGCATATTGATACCTGAGAAAAGACAAGAATACATGGATCTCTTAATTTCCTTCATGATTTTAGAAATGTTTTTAGTTAATTTTTAGCTAAAATATCCTGTATGGATTTGGTGTATCTCTTTCTCACGCTCACAAAAAAAAAAAAAAAAGGAAAGAAAATGAAAAAGTTTCACACATCCTTGTAAAAAAGCTAAAGCGTTTAACCGTCATGTGTGCTCGGAATCGTGACCCAGCACAGCGCTACAAAGAGTTACCAAAGAACTCTAATCGATGTGATCTGAACGCAGATTCAGATGTAGCCGTCGCTTCCTGCACTTAACATTAAACTACCTTTTTATTAGAGAAAAAAAGTCCAATAGAGCTAAACGGTTATGGAATAATTTGCCATTTCTTTTTCTATACGTGTGCTACGAGCGTGCAGAGAGATGTTTGTTGATGCTGAGTTATAAATGTACACAAGCAGATGTTGAGTTCGGCCCTAGCGATTGAGTGAAAACCCGTTTCATATCATGTTTTTTGTTTTATCTGTTTGATCTAAAGTAATTTATTAACCTATTGGAGATTTAAACACAACTGGTTAACTTATAGGATTTTAAGGGCAGAAACTTGTATATTTTTGTATTATTTAAGTGCGTCCTGTTTTTGTAAATGAGCTCATTGGCTTTCTTGCTCATATTCAGTTTTTAGATATGATTTAATAAGTTAAAACTTCAATTTGTACTGCTGTTCTGCATCGGAGGCTGAGATTATTTTTACTTCTAGGCCCTATGGGAAATGCAGATGCAGCTGTACACCAATAAATATGGCTTCCATTACATTCTCCCCATCTGGTGAATGCCCATGTCTTCCGAACTCTACACGGCCTGTTTGCAAGCATTTCTGTTTAAAAAAAAAAAGTAGTTGATGCAAGGCGACATCACTGTGACATCATCAGTGCTACTTTAAGAGTCTCCAGTGCGACAGTAGACATTATTTAGTCCTGCCTTGGATGAATATATTGAGTTTTGTCTGTAAAACTGATAGATAGCCCCTTTAATCGCTGTAAGATTGAAACAAATTCCACACAATCTGCAACATATCAGATAAAACCCTGTCGGCCAGTAACTGATTTAAACAAGTGTGTGTTTATTCTGAAGCTGTGGTCAGCAGTGGCCAGACTGCGGCTCAGATGCATCATGGGAGATTGTGCTGATGGCCGCCGATCTGCAGATGCAGACTCGCAGTTGTGTCTTATCACTGGATCACAGTGACACAACCGCTGCATTCGGAGCACGCCCCACATGTTACAAGAGAATTTGAGTGAGGAGTATATTTCCATGAAGTAGATCCGCTTTTGTGTTGTGAAGTGATGTGTCACATCGTTCAGTGTCAAATGTTCTGTTTGGTACCAGGAAACAACTGCATTTTTCATTTTTTAGAGCTAAAAATGTAGGGTGGATATCATATTTGGGATCCATATATTTCTTTGTTTATACACATACATACACAAGATGACTTGAAACCCATTACTGTGCCACTTTATCTAAAGAGATATAAATTATTGTGACTTATTTTCCACCAACTAGGAAATAATTCAGGAAGCTTTTGAACTTTTCTGATGTTTTCAAGCTAGACAATTCACTTCTGTTGGACCAAACCAGCCTACTGACGCAGCCTGCTTGTTGTTAGACAGATCAGTGTCATGTAATATTTCAGGGCGACTGAAATATTACACTTTAACCAAGAGAGCAGGGAAAAGTGTATATAAATGATCTATTCTAATTTGGAAATGCCCCGTAGTTCCACTTTAAGTGGAAATTAAGTCTCTGTGAACTGCCCTCCACAGGTCAGGACTATGTTGTGAGGTATTTTGTGTGTTGATGTGTACATGTTGTAGACACTTGAAGGCAACTGTCTTTGGAGTGAAGGAGGAAATGCTCATTAATATATTCATTCATGTTGGTGAGTTTTTTCTGTTGATAATGCTGAAAAATTAAAAGAAAAAAATTAAACACATAACCTGTTGGGGGGAAAGGGTGACCTGAAATTATGTGCTTATTTTCTTATGTGTTCATCTTTCTCAGTGTCATTTTTCTTTAATTTACAACCACAAATGTTCTTTGAGAAAAGAAAGTAATGACCCATATTTGATTCCAAACAGAACACAAACAACAAAAGTAAGACATTTTACCATTATATGGAAAATATGAGCTTATTTTAAAGTTGGAACAGGGGCAAAAAAGGCTGGAAAAGTAAGTGACACAAATAAAAAACAACTGGACGAGTATTATACCCCTACATTATTTTAAGTGGCAGCAGGTCAGTGCAAAAGGATGGGTGTAAAAGGATCATTTCAGAGGCTCTCAGATGTTAAGAAAGGCAGAGATTCACCAATCTGTGACAAACTCCACCTTAAAGTTAAAACTTGTGAAGGCTTTGAAGATCCCACCATTCATTGTGTATAATACAATCAAAACATTCAGAGAATTAGGAGTAATCTCTGGATGGGGCAAAGCTGAAAGTCGCAACAGGATGATTCAGCTCTTCAGACCCTCGTGTTACACTGCATCAAAAAGGGACATCTCTCCAGGAAATCATTGCACAGGCCCAGGAACATCCAGAAATCACTGAGTGCAGTTCACCATGAAATCCCTAAATGCTAAACCCCAAAGTCCCCAAACATGGGGACACACTGAGCTATCATTTTTGTAGTTTTTTAGCCCCTGTAACACAATTTCAAAGATTTGCTGATCCTGAAAGTTCCATATTCCTGTGCTGTACCATGATCATTTACTCATTACCAGATTCACAAATACTGATAATTATACATCAGGCAGAATCTCACAAGTGTTTCTGTCAAAATGAGTATTGCAATAGACATTGTGGTCGCAGAGAAATACAAATTTTATTATTATTATTAATAAATTTTATTTGTTAAGTATGCAATTTCAAGCAAAATGGGCTTGGGTTTCAAGAGGTTAAAGCTCTGTGGTGTAAATAAGAAATCATATGTCAACACAATCCAGAAACACTGCCCTCATATAAAAGAAATATTCATCATGGCTCCTCTGAAGCATGATAAAAAAAAGAAATGACGGCTCAGGACTTTTGCTCAGTCTGTGGTCTGTAGTTTTCTTAACATTTTGCTAATTCAAGAGCAAGTGTGTTAGGATAACACTAAAGTATTTGCTAGACTGTCATACTAACAGTGTAATCCTTGTAGGTTTTGGTGAGTCTTGCATATAGAAAATTACAGTAGGAAACATAATGCTCAGTCGCTTTGTGTGCGCGCAGGTGTGACACACTTACTATCCAGTGGGAATCTCTTTAGGTCATTGTAAATCCCAGCGTTTATCCTCTTAAAACTGAACCACAAAAATCAGGTTCCAACAATTCACTTTTTTTTTTTTTTTTTTTACAAAAAATCCACTCCAGCCCCTCATTTGATTGCTTTTCATAGACTTTTTGTACTTTCTGGGTATAAATAAATGAAAGAAGTGGGAATTTAAGCAAATTATTTAATTTCAGTACTGCAGTCTCCAGCCATTAGGATTTTAAAACTGTTTAATTAAAGCTGCTTTATGTCTAAAAAGTAAGTCAGCTGTTTTGAGATTGCTTTGTAAAAGTGATTACATTAGTTTTGCTGATGGAGGTAGCACCAAAACATAACATTTTTCCTACCATGGTCTTTGGGTATTGCTGTACATTGTTGTTTATTCTGCGTTGTTTCCTGTTTTATTTTGTTGAGTGTAGCCCCTTGTGTTCTATGTGAACTTTACTTCCTCCTCCCACATCACACCAGTTTATTTTCCTGGTTGCCCCACCTGATGCTCATTTTGTAATTAGATCCAAATGCCGGGTTTCAGTGTCAGATCTTCTGATGTGTTTACCTGTCCTCTGTCTGCAGTGTTATCCTAGTAAGTCTTTTGGTTAATTTTTTTCCACACTCATTAACCCTTCTGTGATATATCTGCCTCCTGCATCTTTTCCCTGCATTTTGGTCAACATTCTCTACATCCTATTACAGTTCCCTTTCTTTTTTTTGTGGTCACATTAACCCTAAAGTAGTGATGGGTAGATGAGGCCTCATGAGGCGTTTTGACACATTGCCAAACTGTATTGATACTGTGTCAATACTGTTTCATTGAACAGTGACACCACCTGCTGGACCTTAAAAATTCCTACTCGCAGCCTAGTTGACAGACTCAACTGACACTGATTTGATGACCTAGCTGCTAGGGTCACCAAATTTGTATTATTGTAAAGGCTAGGACCTAGTATATACAATAATATAATTTAAGTCATTGTATTTCATTTTGTATGTCATATCTTCATTCTAATTTAATATATCTTTGATAATTTTAGATACAGTGAAAAAATAATGTGAACATCTACGATAATGTCAAAATCTAAGTGAATGTGTTGTGAAAGAGCATGCTTGTGGACTGGAGTTTTGTTTAGTTTTTTTTTTTACAAATTTTTATTCAAAAATATAAGTTTTTCCAATGTTTTGAAGTTCATTCTGTTACGCTTTTTTGAAACAACTTCTCCAGCTGTAGAAAAGACCCGCTCGCATGGAATTGAGAAGGCTGGGGTGCAGAGAAACTGTAATGCTAGCTGGAAGAGAAATGGATACATGGGCCGTGTCTCAATCAGCGCACTTGCACCCTTTGGTGCACTTCTTTTGAGTGTAAGTGCGGTTGCAATTTAAATCCAGTGCACTGCAAAGTTCCCGGATTCTGCCCT
>JAVQJG010022381.1:0-19150 GCA_036024015.1 Craterocephalus amniculus
GCACTGGGAGATGCCGAGAGCCCGGCGGACCCTCACTGGACAACAAAGCGGGGAAAGCAGCGATCTGAACGGGCGTAAACTGATAAGTGATCGTTAGGATGCCATGACGCCGCGGAAGGTAAGCCACACGTTCAAACCCCCCCCCCCATTTACTGTAAATGGTGGAGGCACAGTGAGGGCTTTTTTAAGATGGAAGACCTCGGTTTTCTTTAATAGGTGATGCGTGTTTACACTCATTTGTCTCTCATCGTGCCATCCATCCACGCACCCATCCCGTCAAAGCAAACCAGGTATGTTTTAAGTGGTTTAGGGATTGATTGAGTCAGGCCTGCTTTATTAGTAAAAACGCGGAGTTAAACATAACTTGGGTATCCGGACTTGATCTGAGACTGTTCATTGTGCAAACTGTTGCTTCTGTCCTCGGGAGCACCACCGCACCCCTGCTATGGTTTTTATTCGTTTTTTTCCGGAGGGAGATGAGGTAGCAGTGTGTCCGGAGAGCCCTGTTTGGGGAAAAGTAGAGCTTGAAGGGCATGACGGAGAGTGAGGGCCACCAATAAGACAACGAGGCATTAATGGATATCATCAGATATTCACTTCACTGCTCGCCTCTTCAAAGTGTCAGGCTTCATAAAACACTGCTAACACTTGGGTGTTCAGCATCCTAATTATCAGACAGCCTCGGCATCTCATCTTTGCTTTTTTTTTTACTTTTTTTTATCTCTCATCACTTATCCATCTCTCCACGGATGAAGCCTGAGTTGGTGTGCATGCTGCTATCATAATCCCCATTTCATAAGCGCCCATAATGCCCTCCTAGACAGCTTTTATCATTTGATGTTATTTCACTGTGATAACCAAGACTTACAGTAGACCACGAGGCAGAGAGATATTTCTGCCCTAAAAAACGCATGTAATCTGGCAATGCAGGATCTGAGAGAAATCTGATATTTAATAAGAAACTATTGGGTTTGGTGAGATCATTTTCAATTAAAAGAGGGGAAATAAGAATAACGGAGCACAACTTCCAGTTTTGTTGTGTTTTAAAATTAGAGAGCAAATAGCAAGAATTAAGCAGTGAAGCAGCACACACGAAGGATATGTAGCAAGACGCTGCAAGACAGAAACACATGCCCATATGTCAACAAGAGCTGTGCGTCTAATCCACCAGCCATAGACTTCCTTTCCTTTTAATTATGCTGACACACAATGACATATTTTTATACTTTAAGAGCATCTGCTTGTCTTTTTTTCCATTTTATACCCCAGGCTTACCTCAGGGATGATCCTGGAGTTCCTGTCCATTGCTTTGGAGATTAACACCCCCTCTCTGTGACACATCCATTGTTCTACTTCTGGTCTGTGTGGCAACAATGGACCAATATGCACACCCACGCCAGATGTCTTTGCAAAATTCAAATAGATTTTCTCACACTTTAATTTATGAAAAGGCCTTTCACTGAAGCGAGAGACAGCGAAACCGTACAGGTATGGTGGCCCCTGTCTGCAAACTGCATTGCCTCTTGAAGAGGACTCAGATGCTGCTGCTCTGCCTGGGCATCGCCTATCTGATGGCAGGCAGCATCCTGCTCCTGCAGCGCTCTAGCCTTAGAGTGGCTCAGCCACACCTCGCCGGCTTGCCACCCTCGCTGTCTCTTGCAGCGCCTCCAACCGCCCTCAGAACAGGAGGCTTGGGCATGAGGGCACGTTCCAGATGGGCTGCCGTTCAGGCTGTGTCCGGAGGGGGGGCCAAGACGGGGCGACACTGGCCGGTTTCCCGAAGCCTTGTGGTCCAACACTTACATCGCCGCTGGTTTCACAATCTGCTGCCAGAGAGTTCAGAACAGAGGGTCTCTCAGCGCAGGAATAGCAGACACAAAGGTAAATAACCCAGCACGTATTTCATCTGCACCTCTAAATAATACGTTGACACTGTCATCTCTTTAAATTGGGTATTTAATAATAATAAATTTTTTTAAAAACTTGATTTATAACTTCACAAGCATCACTGCTGCTTTCCTTGTGTCTAGCCAAGAGGTAAGAGGAGAAGCTACATAATAAACATGACCACTGGCCACTGCTAGCCCTATTTACATTAATTAGTGTGCCAGTGAAGTGTTGATGCCTTGAGAGTGAAAATCAGCAATAAAAAATGCTTTTAACTGACTCACAAGCATTATATGAATGCAAACTGAAGGATTCCTCAACATATAAAAGGAGGTTATTCAATTAACTGAGAATTTAGAAATATACCTTAACAAATTCAATTAATTTTTACTGGTCTGCTTTTTCTAACGTCAGATATTTCTTATGTATCTTCAAAACATAAGAACTTTGGTTGTTTGGCCTTTACACAAAACCTGACGTGCGCATGTGTGTGTTTTTTTTAACCAGTTATTCTGTGCTTTTGTAAGTGTGCGGCCAAGGCTGTGCACCCCTTTTACCATTAAGCTAAAGGTATTACAGAGTTTGTGGAAACGTGTATGCTCCTGTTAGCTGAAACAGCAGCAGAGGGTAGAAGAGACTGATATCATGGGAAAGCTGTGAATAAAATTTGTATTTTCTATTCTGTTATTTACAGATATGTTTATATACAGTATATATGTATATATACAACATACAGACAGACATAGATAGACAGACATAGATAGAAGATACAGACAGACAGATAGACAGATAGACAGATAGATGTGCTCTTTGCAACCAGCTCAGAGACCTCAAAACAGGTTTTGATT
The DNA here is from genome assembly GCA_036024015.1 of Craterocephalus amniculus. NCBI lineage: Eukaryota > Metazoa > Chordata > Actinopteri > Atheriniformes > Atherinidae > Craterocephalus > Craterocephalus amniculus. Next base: position 2,736 of record JAVQJG010022381.1, read on the forward strand.
CTGTATTCATGAATAGATAACTGTGAAATGTAGAGGAGGCTCATGATACATTATCAAATTGAATGTATGAGTGCTTGAGAGAATGAGCACACAGATTCTTTTTCCAAACCAGAGGAGGAAAAAGTTTGTCAGAGCCAAAGCAGCTTTTAGAAAATCAACAAAGTAAAAAATGTTATATCTTGTGTTTGTCTTTTGTCAAGTAGCTTTTACTATAACTTAAATACTTTAATGTAGCTATCCACAGAGATTTACTGTATTGTCTTAACACTTCTTGTCAGTGCTTTTGCCATTTTGTTGAAATGATTAATACAACACAATTACCTCTAGTGGAACATTTATTTTTCCAGCTCATTGTTAAAAAGCATCCAGCAAGAGATCTTAATCCTTTTTTTAAATAGACACTACATGACTGCTCCGTCACTAAATGGGGTAATACTGATGAAAAATGTTGGAGGCAGAAATTAGATCAGTTTCAGTAAAAGCTGTCTGGCAAAGGTTCTAGTTTTAAAGTATTACTCAGGACACAGAAAGAAATTACTCTATTACTCTATTTTGTCACTCGGAAGTAACTGGCAGAAGGTTTGAGAGAAAAAAGCCTTATATTTGCAGGGCAAGCCCACAGTTTTTTTCTCAGTTAGCTGATGCCAAAACAATTAGACATTGAAAATAAAGTAAAAAATTCTATGTCAGCTATTTGTTCATTGTCAACAATAATGATTATAATGAAAATCATATATCTCACAAGGGGATACAGCTAGCTAACAGTTGGTTAGCTTTGCACTGAAGGATGCAAAGTAAAACCAACCTGTCATGAAAAATAATTCAGCAAATGTTTCATGTCAGTTATTGTTACAGAAATGTTGGGGAACATTTTGGCTAGCTAGCAGGTTTAGCTTAGCATAGAAGGATGCAGAAGTAAAACCAATTAGTCCTATAAAGCCAATGAAAACTGTATGTCATGGTAATAAATCTGCTAACTTCTTTGAATGAATAGTAAATGAATAGTAAATGATGCCACTCCCAAAACTTTACAGGAATATTATGGCTAGCCAGCCCTTTAGCTTAGCTTAGCATGGAAAAAAGGGTCATAAAACCCCATCTTTTTACATTTTGATATTCATACTAAATAAGCTAATAGTCTAGTTAAGAAAATGTCAATGGCTAAAATAAAGGGGTAATTTGTTGAGTATGTCAGTAACATGAAGTGCTTTATACTGTACAAAAAGATGCATACAAAATAAAACAAGCCTTCAGACAACAAATGATGTCATTGTAATTAAAAAATACACTCTCACAATTAAAAAAAGCAAACATGGATTGACTCTGCTGTTAGCTGTTATTAAGATTTTTAAACTGACTATTTTATTATCTGGACTCATTTGAAAAGATACCTTTGAGTTAGCAAACAATTGCCAATAGAATGAGAAACTGATACAATTATAAAATAATAATCGCTGAAAATAGCTGTTGTTATTTGTAGCATATGGAATCAAATGGTTTAAGAAGTACCTTCTTATTTAACACTCAGTGAGTCACAAAGAAATGATAGGATGCTAAAGCCAGCAATGAGGCACTCAGCCAAGCTTTGCTGTCATTTAATAGTTCTCATCCATCCAACACAATGTCATTATCCAAATCTCACAGCTGAAGCCCCTAGATAAGAGCCCAAAACTTTGAGACAGTAGATTTCATTACTTTTGAAAATCTCATAAAGTAAAAAAAAAAAAAAAAAAAACACGGCCGGCCACTGTGTCTTTTAACTGAATAACAAAGAAAAGCTTATTTCATTTTTTAAAAAGGAAAAATCCCTTTAAATTCTGTGATTTATGTCTACCAGGACATGAATCACAGAAATAAACTTATTTACCCAAATGTTTTATTACCAGACCAGTGTTACAACTCACCATTTTTGTATCAGCTTTACATAAAACACTAAAACAGATTGTACAAAGAAAGCATTAAGAAAATAGTAAAAGGAAACAATAAATAGAAATAAAATTACAATGAAATCCTAATAAAATCATAAATTGAATTAAATTAGAATGATAAGTTAAAAGTTACCATGCAGTTTCATGCATTGGAGCATGGGTAAAGAAATGTTTTTGACCTGGATTTAAAAGTGTTTACATTGGTGCAGGTTTAATCTCCACTGGCATTTTTTCCCCTCTTGTTTGCAGCGTGACAGCTAAATGCTGCTGCTATAGAGTTACAGTCTGAGGAAAACATACAAAGATCCAATGATACTGCATCTTGTGGGGTTAAACCTCTCTCTTTGGTATTTTTGTTGCACAGTTACTCCTATCTTATTGACTGTAGCATGCTGACATAGTCATACTCAAGCTGTCTGCCAAAAGCTTGAAAAATGTCAAAGAGCTCTCCCTATTTATTGCTTTTACCTCATCTTTGTACAGAGGCTAATCTCATACAGAGTATGTCATAGTCATATTACACAGCTCAAATTGAAAGAGGTTCACAGATGCATTATTTTCTTTGTTTAGGTTCAGATAATAAAAGACCCAGGCTCAATACTTATTCAAACATTTTGGGATAAAAATGAGAGATGCACACTGTGTCTGCTGGTGGAAACCTTTAGCCTTGGAGGGATGAGTCATGCATACCTGGAAATGTATATTTAAAATGCATTACAAAAACCAGAGGTGTGCAGATGTGTCAGCAATAAGAATTTTTTAGTGGAGTAGCAAAGTAAGAGCCACAATCTCTGTGGTGGCATTTTCTACCAAGATTGTGTTGCAAAGGTAGTGATTTCATACATTTAAAGCATGTAGTGAGTTACAACTCTAGTTAAAGTGAAGCTAATGCATTTTCTCTCTGCTGAGATGATTCCCTGTCATTCTCTTAATTCAACCTAATAAGCTTTCACTCTTAGCTCGGCTTCTGATGTCGGTCCACATTATACTAGAGAAAAGCTCAGATCAGACCAAAATCTGACTTTTAATACATTTAAACTTGTCAATCCAAATAAACTCTTAAGACATCAAAGCTCTCAAAACTGTTAACATGTTTGAAGGTCAAATAACTCCTGCATGTATATGCTCGACTGGGCTCTAATGGGCAAATGTGCACATCCTTCTTGTTAAATCAGTAAAGTGAAAGAGTACACTCCTCTTGGCTGAAGTCCCAATAAAGCCGATCTAAGCCACAATTTTCTGTTTCTTTTGTCAGGCGGTTACTTATGGCAGAAATATTATTTGAAAAGCAGCCCATTATGATTAAATGTCAACTCACAATTATCTAAAGCATTTCCACCGTATTGCATTACTCTGATAAAAATAAAGATTTAGCATAATCTTACAAAAGTCAAGAAAGTCAAAGACATAATCTATGTATTGAATTAATTTCTATTCATACAAGTATATCCCACAGAGAAAGCAACAGGCTTGCTTCTATGAATTCACACGGTCCAATGCATCCCAGCTGTGGGCAATCTTCTAGAAAGCTTCAGACTAATTCAGTTTGGTTGGACCAGTTTGTTTACATGCATTTTAAAATGATAGTTTTAGTCTTATTAAGACAATAACTTGTTTTGTTTTTTTTACGCATCATGTAAATATGCTCACCGTGAACCGCCTTCTGCCCACTTTGATGGTCATACACAATTGCTGTGCCTGGCAAGTGTCCTAATACTTGGCCATCCTGTCATTAGTCTCCTCCATCCAATCCTGCAGGGGAGAATCAGCTCCAGCACAGCCATCTGTCTTGGTGTTTAAAAAAGCCACCCCGTGTCAGGCCTAAGTGCAGTCATTTCTATCATGTCTGGGAATTCAAGCTTCTTCCCTCCATTAACCCTCAGCCTCAGCTGCCTAGGGCCTCTCCTACACTTTGATTAAAGCAATGACCTACCCTGTTGGCAGGCTGAAGGACGAAAGGGGCTTCACCTTGGGTGATACCTCTTGAGATACTCCTTTCCACTGACGTTGGCAGCCCCTGTCTCTTAGTGCTTTCAAGCAGCAACTGCTAGTGTTCTCCAGCGTTAGTCTCCAGAGGCCCAGGCGGCTGGTGACTCAGCCTCCCCCCGGCACAACAGGCTGGACGGGCTACGGAGGACATCACAGACTGATTGAATCACAAATTCGATATGGTGATGGTTGGCTGTCAGGGATTTCACGCTCTGTTGCTTGTGTCCCGTCTGCGCACCTTGCTACCGCATTTCAGCACCGGTTGCATGTATCTCGTCCGACCCTTTTAAAAATTCCCTCTTTGAGCATTTGGCATCAATCTATTCTATGCTGGTGGTAAACTTCCCATAGAAAGCCAAATCCTCAATGTCCTTGAAACCTGTAAATCATCTGCAAATACAGAACTAATCTAGGAAGTGTGTATTGAGTCTAAAAGCCAAAACTGAGGAATTATCAGCATGCAGTCCACACACACACACACACACACACACACACACACACACACACACTACAAGTCATGCAATCCCTTCACAGTGTACAGTTTCTGTGAGAGTAAAAGCATTTTGCACATAACCTAAAAATATACCAGCCTCAGACTGGGGAAAGATGCAAATGAAGTCTGCAGACAAAAGAAATACATACGCTACCCTCCACACAGAAAATTGTATTCATAAAAAGGCCTTTTATGTGTCAGCTCAATGAGGTCGATGTAGCAACGTGGCAAAGAAAAGGATAACATCAAAGACTGAATTTGGATGACATTTTATATGGTGCTTTGATCTCGTCAGCACATCATAACAGTCTGTTGCAGCCCATAACGTGTTACTTTTTTCTCTCTGCGTGGATGATTTCTATTTTAATAAAACTATGTGGGTTTAATACAACGCAGGCTTGGACATAGATTCAATAATTACATAATAAATCTTGTTTATCGCTTGTTAGTTTGGCATAATGGCTCAAAATAAATTGCTGCTGTGTAACAACACTTTTTATAGTGACTATATGTGTCCAGAGTCTATGTTCAGACATTTCAGGTCTGGTTTGTACAAATCAAGCCAGCAGAGTCTGTAATTTACACAAACTGTGTGTGTTTTAGTTCATGATGGGGACCACACAAAAGTCCAAATGATGGGGACCCCTTTCAAATGTGAAGAAAAACTGAGGTGCCCATGAGTTTAAAGTGATTGTCTGAGAGTAAAGTCTTCATTTTAGAGAAAGTTGTCATGTCCACCAAAAGATTTTGTGGTTAATTTGTGTAAATGCTTGTTTTTCCTACTTGATGGGGGCAAGAAGGTGACACAAACCATCTTTTAGGGACTTCCAGTCAATGTGAGGACAGAAGTCTTGTCAGAGGATCAAAATTACTATTAAAAGATCAAAACTTGGTTGAGGGCCAATGGTAGAATTAATAGTTAAGACTAGGATAAAAAGAATAGAGATAGATAGAGAGTCTGACTGGACCAAAAATTGTGGGGATTTTTTTTACAAATGTGGAGCCAGTGATTTATGTCCACAGGGGTATAATGTTAATTCTAAGGCTTATTACTTCAGTTTAAGGTTGGAATTAGGCCACAGTGTGTTTTAGAGTAATGGCTAAGATGTTCATTTGTGATGTTAGGGATAGGATCGGGAGCTAGGGAATGCATTGTGTCAGTGAGCCTCAGTGGAAACACCAGACATCTGTCTGTGTGTGTGTTTGTCTGCGTTTTGTAACTGTTAGAACCTGGTTTCTTGTGAAGCTTACTGTATTACAAAAACCTGGTAGATTGTATAATCTATATTATCAGCGTTCCAAAGATTTTCTTAACAAATGTATCTATGATTACATTTCTCCAATTACTTAGTTAAATGTCAGAATAAATTGCATTCACTCTTTTCCAGAGTGGACACTTTTCAAGGCAACAGCTTCGAATTGCTTATTTTGTCAAAAGAAAAAAAAAATTGTTTGCGTTGCCAAAAGGAAGAAAAAGAAACATAATTTTTTCATGTGACAAGCTGGGAACAGAGAATTTCTGTCGAAAGCCATAATTACTTACGGTATATGGCTGTTGTTACTTTTTTCACGGATAACAAATCAATTCAGTTTCACTCAGATGCCTCAGCTTTGTAAAGGCTACCCAATGCCTCGACTGGTAAGTTTTCAGCCTGAATGAGTTTTAATCTTTCCTTTTTCTTCTTGACACATTCAGGAACCTACATGGGGTGCTTCATGCACAACGCCAGCGATCGAGCCCTGGGAGGAACCATGCTTTATGACCTGCGTAAAATGACCAGCTCTCTGTGTCAGGACACCTGCTCAGAAAGGTAATGTGTCCGTGGCCGTCTCCTGTGAAGGGACAACAGAGAGCCTGCTGTGTGAGTAAATGCTCTGGATCTCAGTCTCCTCCATGAATGGCCTCAGTGTTGGGAGCTAGCGGAGAGCCAGGTGGCTGGATGACAGTAAAAGATGAGGGGAGCGGGTGAGGGTAGAATGAAAAACGGGCCAGGACAGAAGGCTTGATCAGTCTCAGAAGAAAGAAAGAAGGCTTAGTGTGTATGTGGTGGAAAGCTTAATGAGGGAACCACAGCAGTTGGTGAATAAATCAGTTGTTAGAAATGTGCTTTTTTCCTGTATCCATCCTTTGAAACCCACCAGCGGGGCCAGAGTGAGCTGAATGCACAGGACTGCTTCTGACTTTCTAACAAACCTGCAAGGAAACGTGAAGAGGCAGGTGGAGCGTTTCAAAGCAGACAATGACCCGCTTGAATTATTCCTTTTTATATCGCGGCGAGGCAGCAGCGCAGACCCCTCTGAAACCAAGCAGCGGAGGACTGATGGATGCAGACAGACGCCGAGTCTGCGCTCACACACACCCGCCCTCCACCCATCCACACGTAAAGCTGCTGCGCTCGTTACCTGAGCGGGCCAATTACCGCGATGAGCAGAAGTAAAAAGTCAAGGCAATTTATGAGGAAGCTTCAAAGGACATACATGAAAAGGTCAGTTTTGATGAGGTCTCTCTCTTTCCTAAGGAGGCAGGGGAAAGGGGAGGCAGCGGGGATGAGTCACAGCTGCCTGGATATGTAAAGTACAGATCAGAAGTGACTGCAGTGCAGCCAGGAGGACATTACGTTGTCACATGAGCGTAGAAGGAGAAGCGCTGACAAACATCAAAGGGGTAAACAGTGAACTGGGAAGTTTGAGTTGAATGAGAAGTTTGAAATCCTACTTCATGTCCTGTGGGACGGCTCGGCCTGAGGGGAACGGTTTGAAGAAGTGAAGCTGATTCTGTGTTTGTGCGCATGTGTGTGTGTGTTAGTGGGTACCAGTTTGCGGGTCTGGAGTACGGAGCTGAGTGCCATTGTGGCAACCGGATCAGCAGCCAACAGGCTCCAGAAGAGGACTGCAGTCTGGTGTGCCGAGGGGAGAGGGGGTCTCCTTGTGGTGGCGTGGGCCGTCTCTCCATTTACAAGGTGGAGGAGCAGCTTCCAGGTCACAGAAAGTGTGAGTCAGAGATCTGTTTGCTAATCAGCCTGTGCACACACACAACCCTGCATGTCTGCAAAGACATGAACAATTTCTCATTTCTAAACTTCACGGTCAGACGTAGCTCACCCTGAGGTAAAGGAGCTCCCTCAACTAAATATTTAGCATCGTTCTGTTGCTGTTTTCTTCACACACAGCTGTTTGTGCCTTTGGTGAAGGGTAGTTTGAAGCGTTGTGAGTTCACATGACACAAATGATGTGCAGCAGGGGGTGGCACGCTGCAAGCTTTCACTCCAGGCATAACCCCTGACTCGTCCCATCTCTCATGCTGACACTTTACTCATTATTATTACGCTGGGGCACAAGTGTTGCGCTCCTGGTGAGCCTCTTTGTTTGTTATACTGCATTCGCTGAGGCATTAACTGCAGCTGTTACTACATAATAGTGTTATCGCAGAATGAGTTGATATTAGACACAAAAGCAAAGCTAAATCAAATTAGCCGTTGGTAAAACAACTGTTTCTAGGCCTTAGCTTGACCGTTATTATTTCTAGTACCAGGGCAAATTACTTGTCGTAAACACATCTGTTGCTCAGGCAGAGCATTTAACCACTGAGTCAAAGTCATTTCCTTCATTCCATTTGTTTCCTTTGGAAAGGGGTTGGAAAAATTGCAAAAGGAAGCTGTGAAGGTTAGCAGCAGTGCTAAACAGTGTTAGCATGCTGTGGTGGCTCCATTCTGATTCCAGGATGCATGAAATGGCTTCATTATAGTCTTTGTGTTGCATGTAGACTTTGTAGCGTTTTTAGTGGACTAAATACTGTAATGAGAGGTTTCAATAGACTTTTATTTTTAAAAACAAGACGCTAAAATGGCCAAGTGAACAATTCAAACACTGCTTCGGTCAGTGACTGGATGAGTCTGCAAACATAACCTTCAGAGTGTTCACACACACAGAGAGATGTGACCATTTGCCCGATCATGTCTGGGCCATTTTCTTGCAAACTGTCTGGCCCCCACGATATTAATGATATTAATAATTTATGTATTCCCTGTTACACACTAACACACACAAACACACTTTTATTTATGCATTTCTATATTTATTTGGAGCCATATATAATTTCAAACATATATGTTTCCATTAGATGCAGTGTACCAGAGTAAGCCTTTGGCTAGTTTACATCTGCAGCCCCAACATGCATACATTGTCTGCTCAACTCCATTTACATACAGAATGACAGAGGTGGTGAGAGCTGAAAAGTAACATCTGCAGATAATTAAGCAGCTAAAATCACAGAGAATTGAAGAAAGCAACAAGTAATCTAACTAATTAACCATGAATATTAATCTTTAACATTAATTCTATATACTGAACAGATGCATCAAAATCATTGATGTAGCCACAGATTTTTTATGTTCTTTTTGCTTTTATAAACCAATAAAATTACACTTTACCTTTTGCTGGTTCCCTGCTCTTATATTTAGTTAAAAGCAGTGTTGTTTAGTTTTTCTTTCCGGTTTAATTGGACATTATTTCACTGTTTGTGTCTTTTTTAAGCTTTTGTTAATGTATAGTTGCTTGTCCAAAAGATAAATAATTCCTTGAAAATATAGAACTGAATAAAAATGCTAAATAGATATTCTACTTGGGGAATTTGTTAAAAGACAAATTTCACCGCTCAGCACAAAGTCACGATCCTCTGTAGTCATCTGACATTTAGACTCCACACCACTGCTGACTTTAAATTCACCTGACGTGAACGTGAAACAACTTAAGCCTGAAAGTGCGCTGACTCCGTAAGCTGCCATGAAAAAAAAATATTGTCAAGTTGTGACATAAAAAAAATGCTGCTTCCATTTTCTTAATGCAATAAAATGCCATTTAGAACGCATTCGATGAGCTTGAAACCAGCTACCTACAACACTGCTTCGAGAAATTCTGCACCAGAACATTTAGTATGAATTTATTTGAGTCTGAAAATAATCTCAATCAAATGACCTTCTTACTGGATTTTACTGTATACTTTCTTTGCCCTAATAAAAAGTGTTTCAGCTAAAATGCACCCTATTCCTGACATTGGCAAGGGCGAAAGTATTATGTAAGGAGTTCATAATCATAAACAGTATTAATATTCATGATTGGAAGCTTCATTCTCTCTGGAGATTAGCAGCAGAATTGTGAATGCATTATAGAGCCAACCAGAATTCAAGTACAAGAAAATAATTACAGCAGACACACTCAGGATTCAGACGTCTCTGAAAATATAGCATTTACCCTTGTTCTTTAACCTTGTGTGCTTTTCTCCTTCCAGTCAGAAACATCCACTACCGTGGCTGCTTCAAGCTGACAAAGAGCAGCATTGGCACCTTTCCCATCTACTCCTTTCAGCCAAATCTAACCACACAGTCCTGCATCGAGACCTGCACTGATAAGGTTTGAACCACTGCTTTAAAAATTGCAAAAATTGATCATCAGTCTATCGCACCCAGCAGTCTGTGTGGCTGTTCCCCCCTCGAACGGAGACCAGCTTGCAGAGCTTTCTCCACTCCTACAAGGTCACGTGGGAGCGCAGAGCTCCTTGGATTTTGCTGAATATTTAAGCTTTTATGTTGCTCTAATAAGAAAAAGAGTCTGAATCCTGCACTAAGATCTTGCTGGCTGCAACTCCTCCAAAAAACAGAGAATAGTCTTGTGGAAATGTTGCAGATTAACGGCTGTGGACACGATGTGAATAATTCTAACCATGTACTATGTGTGGCTGCGTATATGTTCTAAAAAAAATCACTGCAGCCCTCTCATGCTTTGACACTGAACACTGTGACCTCCTGTGGCTGGGAAAGTGTGAAAGGATAATGAACAAAACCAAAGTGAGTGATGCAAACTATCCTGCTGAACTGAGCTGACACGTCACCCCAAGCTGGGATAAAGGTTTGTGGGGAAGAGAACTCGGAGAAAAACACAGAATATTTGTGCTTTTGGTCGGCAGGAACTCCCGCTGGCTGTGTTCAAGGGGCCCAACTGTTTCTGTACGTGGACGTCGTCACTTTTCAGCATCAACCAGCAGTCGGACAAGCAGCAGTGTGCCGAGAGTGCTGCTGTGAACCGCACCGCCCCCGCACCCACCGTCCCAACAGAGGGTGACCACTACCGGGTGTATCACACTCCTGTGCTTGGTGAGGTTTTTTGTTGTGCAGATGCAACCGTTTGGTTTCCAGAGGAAGATGGGATATTCTCGTCCCTTTCTACCATGTCAGTAAGATTTATTTTGACAGATGACACTACAGGGTAAAATCTCCAGCTATAAAATGTCCTGTAAGAGCAGCGTGCCATAAAAGATGGTCTGTACCTTGCTGCTGCCTCTGATGTTGTGTTGTTTTCTTGGGGGAGCCCCATTAAGTGAATGACAGAGGTGGAAATAACACTTGAAAGTTGTCTTCATCCCAAATTTCCTGGAATCTCAACTCTGATACATTTCATTGCTCTTGCAATCATGCTGCAATTTGTGTCACATAAGCCTTTGTGTGTTAGTTCTCCTGAAAATGACTCAATTTTTTGGGCTTTCTGCATCCTTGCTTCCTGATAGATTCTCCCCCGGTGTAGACACAGCTGGCAGGAAAGAAATAAAAGTTTAAAAAAAACCTATTTCTTCCAGACTCCAGGTGCAAAGAAAGGATGTTTCTGCCTCAGAAATCCACCTCCCTGGTGGCTCTGTCTAGTTTCCCCGGTGCAGGAAACACCTGGGTTCGCCACCTGATTGAGCTCGTGACCGGATTCTACACTGGCAGCTTCTATTTTGATGGCACTCTGTACAACAGAGGTAAGAAAGAAATGTCTTTTTTGCTATTCCAATGCAGATGGCTTTTAGCGTCTCATTTATTCATCATTATCAGGTTTCAAAGGCGAGAAGGACTATTGGAAGAGCGGACGCAGCATCTGTGTAAAGACCCATGAAAGTGGCCAAAAAGAGATCGAGATGTTCGATTCTGCCATCCTGCTGATCCGAAACCCTTATCGCTCCTTGATGGCAGAATTCAACCGAAAGTGTGCCGGACACTTGGGGCACGCCACAGATGCACAATGGAACAGTAAAGGTAACACTCTCCCATGGAGACGAGTGGTTCACGGTTTATTCTGTACCACATGGTGCCATCATGAAGCAGCTGCATCCTGATTCTTACAATGAGATCACACCAGCAGTTATTTCTGGATGGTTTAACAGGTGAAGGATGCAGCTTTCATGAGTAGCAGCTTGAAAACATTTTCTTTAACTGCTTCCCCAACCTGCCGTCAGGGGGCTTCACAAAGAGTTAAAATAAGCTGATCATGAAGGACTTTTATTGGCATCGTGGCTATAATGTGATAATGTCTTTGTGATGAGTTTAGAAGGCGGGCCCTTCTGACCAGCTTTTAATTTGTTGAAAATATTTCCAATTTTAAAAAAATGCAAGTTAGTTTGCAAGAGTTTGCAGCTTTCACAAATAAAGATGTTGTTTCCCTTGAAGTTGATGCAAAATAAAGCTACAATTTCAGTGATAAAGAAAAGATTAACCTGCATAGATTTAAGCTACATGTCTGGCAAAGGGCTTGAGAATCAATTTAAACCGGTTTTCCTTTTGTTTTAACTTCATGGCCCTGGTGGTGCACGGAACAATATTCACAGTGCTGACGGAAGTGAATAGTTCTGATTGGAAAAACTACAAAGAGTTTCTTTGGACCAATTATATTACCAAAGAACTGAATCCAATCCGGACAGTGCAGATTGAAATGAACTATTGTTGCACCTTTGCACTGGTAAATCTATGGCAGTAGCTGTCCTGTCCCAAAGGTGGAATATTGCATTGAAATTTGGTGGCTGTGGAGGCCGTTGGAGTCCAGTGGACTCATTGTCATGTTGGAGATGATCGTAGCTTTGTGACATGTTGCATCATCCTGCTGGAAGTAGCATCAGAAGGTGGTCCACTGTGCTCAGAAAGGGATGGACATGGTCAGTAATGATACTCAGGTAGGCTGCTATGTATAAATGATGCCAAGCTGGTACGAAGAGGCCCAAAGTGTGCCAAGAAAATATGGTGAGGGATATTTTTTTCCTTTTTTAGACCATTCTCAATAAACCTGTGTGTGTGAAAATCCCAGTAGATCAGCAGTTTCTGAAACCCAAACCAGTCATCTGGCACCAGCAACCACACACCAGTCTGTCACTGAAATCACTTTATTCCTCATTCTGATGACTTGCTGAAGTTTAAACTTCAGCAAGTTTCACTGGCAATGTTTGTGTTTTCTGTCATGGGACTACAGATGAAAAGTAGCATTGTGCTAAGTCTGGTATATTTACAGCAATTTTTGTATGCTCATTGGTTTCAAATAAATAAAATCAAATGGATATCATAAAGTGGCCAGTGAGTGTACTATTAAGAAAAAGACACAGGTTTAAATAAAAAAGCTGCCTAGATAAAAAGTTATGAATGGAAACATGCACACGTTTGGAAGATTTAGTCCAAATTTAAACTGCTAATCAAACGTTTCTTTAGTGTTCATCTTTAGAGCACCGATATAATAAGATCAGACTTCATACTAATGTATCATCTTGTAAGAATCTGTGGTTAAAGTGCAAGTAAATGACCCTGAACTTTGCCCTCTTTCACCTGCAGAATGGCCAGAATTCGTCACTAGCTACGCCCCCTGGTGGGCATCCCATGCACTGAGCTGGCTGAAGTTTGGACGGCGTCTCCTGGTGGTGCATTACGAGGAACTGCAGAGAGATCTCCTTCCGCAGCTCCGCCTCATCACGTCCTTTCTAAACGCCACAATCACAGAAGAGAGGCTGCTCTGTGCACAAAGCAACCAAGACGGCCATTTCAAGCGCTCAGCAGCCCAGCGGCCTTCCTTCGACCCCTTCACTCCTGACATGAGACAACTGATTGACTCCTTCATTCAGACCGTTGACCAGGCATTGCAGAGCAGGAACTTTAGTGGTCTTCCACAGGAATACCTTCCCAGATGATGATTTTGAAGATGTCTCACATGTGGTCTTTTAAAAAGGCTCTTTCAGCGGGGGTTTCCCAGAGGGACATTTTGCACCAAATCCTCAGCAGGGTACATGCGGGCTGACATTAAAGGCCCACCTGGCCCGTTTCCAAACCAGGCGCACTGTGAATGCCTGTGCAGTTGTGAAAACGCAGAGGTCACTGGCAAAACGTCACAATGTATCGGGAATCCGGCAGCGAACAGTGTGAGCCTCAGGGCCTTGACCACTTCTTGGAGAGCAGCAAATATGGGCAACGCTCAGTGGTGGGATTATCTAGCAAAGTGCCCGACTGCACAGATGCAAAGTCTGTAAATACAGGATAAACCTTCCCTGGCTCTTCATAAATTTGCTTTAATATACAAGCTGCATTTTTTTAAGCAGAGGTCTATGTTCATCAGTTAAACTAACAGGACATAAACTCAGAGGCCTCATCCACTGGCTGGCACAGGTTAATGAACATTATGGATAAAAGTCTCACAACTGTCTCATGTGAACTCAGAAGGAAACTCCCTGAAACTGTGTACGATTTCTATCAGAATTTTATTTCATTAAATGCGTTCAGTTTGATCTGAGTGAAGGAGTGATTTATGATCTGAATGTGTTTCACAAGAGACAAATGTGCATTATTTCAGCAGGTGTGTCTGTGTGTGTTTACAGCAGTTGGGGGTTCATCTGAAGAAGTGGTGCTGTGGGGGTACAGTAATGGTTAGCATGATATTTCAAACTGCTAAAAATGAATTTAAACATTCTGGACACATTCTGGACATTAAGTTTTGTCTGGAATAACAGTGCCACCTGCTGGCTGGTTTACTGATACTGCACCATAACAAGCTTCACTTTCTCCCAGAAAGCAACGACATAAACATTACTTTGATATAAAGCTGTGAACCAGGTTCTGACATTTAAATACTTGTGGATAGAAGCTGGTTATGAGTTGATTTAAGGAGTCATTGTGTGCGATGATGCTCATTTAAGAGTTAAGGGGAAAGCATTTGTGCTATTTGATGCAATAATCTGGAAACAGCGTCTTCCCTTCTGAAGCTTAGAGTTCAAGCTTATGGTTTAGGATCTTTCTGGTTTTACTTAAAATATCAAAGAAACTTGAACCAGAGGATTATCACATTGTGAAAAGTTCCTCAAAGGTTCCAGTCGTTGAGGAGCTGTAATTGAAAACAACAAGCCGTTGATTCCTGCGTCAGGCCGCCTGGCCCAGATACAAATAAGCAACTTTTGCATTAAAATCCTAAAAGCTTTTATGAGACGTTCTATGTCCCTGCTGTAAGCTGGATCATTCTAAGAAATACACTTCCCCAGCTGCCCCAAAAGCTTTCTACAACTAGTACACACACACAGACACACATAGTCAAGTGCAGCCTAAAACCAGAATCCCAACAGAGTAATAAAAAAACCAACAGACATTAGCTCATTTGACAAAAGAAAGAGTGACCGCAGGCAAAGGTGGTATATTTGAAGACCACTGCAGGGATAATTTGCTTTTGCAAAGCAGTGGGTTTAGAAATGACTTGTCCACTTAGCAGAAGTGTTTTTATATAGACTGTGATCATGAAGCAAACAAGAAAGCAGCTGTGTTTTTAAAATCATCCCACTAGTAGTACCACTTAAAGACCCAGAAGCACTTCCAAAACTACTGCTTTCTAAAGCTTTAACTTGTTGTTTTCTCTCCAATGGAGATGAATGATCAAATTAAAGTATTATAAAGACAAAAACAGTCATATATGATCATTAAAAACAGATTGTAGATGATGGTGAATAAAATCTCCTGCTATAGGAAGCTAAAAGTAGCTCACTGGAGGCTGATTGACAAGACTCATGCCGCTGGTCGCCTTTAACAGTTCTGTTATTCCCAGCAGATTGGAGGAGTTTGAAAGTTAGTTTAATTGGTGAGGCAGCGCCATACGGCTTCACAGTCAGGTGTCTGTCATAAACACGACATGGACTGACAGCTCGGCTAGCTTAAATGAAGACATGCTGCACCATCTGCTACAACAGCATGTGATGTCAGAAGTGATTCTCAGTTTTTACTTCTGAGAAGGAATCATAAAAATAATAAAATATGCAAAATAAACTTGCATGACAAATGATAAAAACCCTAGAAAATAGAGCTTCTGACAGATTGGAGAGGTTTCTTCCCTCCCATCAGGTGGACAGGAGTTCAGCTTGTTACCTGAGCAGCAGACAGTGAGATGAAACAGTCCTGACAGCTTCTGTGAAACTTCAAAGGACGTGTTTTTCACTGACACAAGAGGTGGTCTTAGGAAATATAATGGTAGCCTACATTGCTGCAGTAGAGTCCAACAGTATTACAGCGTCAACGACACAACATGTTGGTCTTAAACCATTTTTCCTACTTAAATTTGTCTGATTGAAATCTGCTATTGAAGAGAAATAACTGCCAGGGTCATTTTGACAGGAGAATTTTCTCACATTGGACGTTGGACTCTGACAGCAGCCTGCCTGTCCATGATAAGAAACTGAGAGCAGATCATTTCTGAGACGACCCCATAATCATTGTTTGATTATAGCAAAGCGATATTGTCGGGGACAGAACCGGCCCTATCCAATTTGGTGCCCTAGGCAAGATTTTAGGTGGCGCCCCCTTGCATCGCAGTAAATTTCACTACTAATGTACATACAGTAACAAGAAAGTTAATAGCTTTGTCTTGTACATTTTAACATTTTTTTATTCAAATAAAGAAATTGCACACTGGAAATTCTTTGAGAGTGTTCAAGAAACAAATACAAAAAAAAACAACTTATTAGTACCTTATTAGTTATGAGATAGCCAGTTAGCCGGGTCTACTGGAGCAGCAGAAGGTCCACTTGATGCTGCATCACTGCTGGGTTCTGCTGCTGAGGTGGAGGCAACAGGAGGATTTTCAAGGGTGAGAAACCTCAGCAGTGCATCTGAAGACAGAAGAGGAGTATGTGACACCAATCTAACAATAAACACATGATTTAAAGAATATGATATACAGTATATAAT
>JAVQJG010022397.1:0-14279 GCA_036024015.1 Craterocephalus amniculus
CACATTGACTAGTCGCATGAATGATATTTTTTTAATCTTTACCAAGATCTGGTGTTTCTAAAAGTTATTTCTATTTCCTGCTAATGCACATTAAAGGTGCAGTGTGTCAGAAAATCAAAGGTCTGTACAAGAAAAATTTCAAGCTAAACGTTTCTTTGATCGATTATACATCGCCAATCATAACTTTTAATTAAATATACATTATTCTTACATGTAGAAGCCTGGTGTGGTGGCAACTCCAATCAAATTAACAAGTCAAATTAAACCTTTAGTATCATCTATTAAACTTATTGTATTATTATTCTAGCTATTACTTAGCATCTGCTCCAGAAAACAAGGCAATTATATTCTGTAAAACGACAAATAGTTATTAACACACGGTGCAGAATAAGTCACAACACATAGGTAGAAAAATCATAGGAGTGATATATCCCTGGTGACGCTCATTCATTGTGCCTCTGAAGCTAAAAGCATCATCCAGGATGACCCCAGGGGGTCATTCTCTCTTTAGTGTTTCACCTCATTTCACCACTCACCTCACGCAGGATTTATGAATGTGAACTGTTTCCTCCTGTAGAGAACCAACATTTTTTAAATATGAAAACAGAAAATGTCCCACAGTTCAGTCATGCTTTTGTAAAATAGCCACTTTTGAAGCGTTGCGGTGCTTAAGGCTCATCACACCATCCAGACACGACGTTGAACTTTTCACTCAATTTTCCTTTATTTCTTCTTACGTGTCAACGTTTAAAGCTTTTATCCACCGACAGACACCAGCGTTTTTCTTACTTTGCACGTCAACTTTAATAGATTACTTTTTCTTCCATTTTAAAACTTCTTCCGTTTTTAAACTTACTGGCATTTAACAATAACAATGGACATAACTATTTAACAGCATTGGTATATTCATAGGAAAATGGCAAATTACTGTTGAATTTAACTTTGATCATTGTGTAAACTATTAAAGCAAATAAATGTCTTCCAAAACTCTAAAAACACTGTAAAAAAAAAAAGTGATGCTAGCAAAATCAGTCAATAATAAAACTGGATTATTTCGACATTAGCATTTATTTAATATATAAATTAAATTAATTATTAAGTTTTGTCTTTAATTTAGTCACAAAATCGGATTTATTTGCATAAATAAAACACATGCTTCTTTTTCAAGAGTATCAACCTGAAAGACATCACATTTGAAGGAGTTCTTCTGGAATAAGCTATACTAAGACCTTACAATTTCTAAATGTTTACAAGACTCAAGACTTAATGATTTAGGACAAATGAAAATGGTACACAAACCAAGTGCTAGCATTACTTTTTGATTTTAGAAAATATCTCCACTTTAATTTCCTGTCTTTGTGGAATGAGATGTGTCATGTTGTTGTTTTGAATGGCTCAACGTGATGCTGCATTGTTTCAGGGTGAAGCTTTTATCTGTCAACTCTTTATCCAGGGACATCTTTTATTAAAACCTCTGCTGTGAAAAACACATTTCTAAATGACCAATTTTCATTCAGCTTGCATTTGGTGTCAGTTCAGTTGTGGCTTTTTAGATTTTGTGTTTAATGGTTGACTCATTTATAAAACTACAGTACTGCCCAAGAAATATTTGAGATGAAATACTCCAAATATGACAATATTTAAGAAACATGTCAAATTTGTTTAATTATTTAGTTCATTCTTAGCCTTTTCATGAGCGTTTTACTTTTCTCATCAACATATTCAGTCCTAAAAGTTGTGTTACATACAGTTGAATCCTTTTTTAAAAGAAAATTCAACTCATTTAGAGTGCTGAGGTGGAAATGATCAGAGAGTGGTATTGTTATGTTAGCACCAGCTAACAAGCTAAGGCTAACATTTAAGAATGTAGCTTAAAACTTTTTATTTTTACACCATTTTAAACAAAACTATCCATTTATTTGAGTGACTTCAGGTGTTATTTAGTAAAAACACCAGATTTATAGAGCAGCTAAAAAGTTGGCATGCGTATGCTACTGCTAGCGTTCATCCAAAGCATACAATGACTAATCAAAACTTTTGTTGGGACCAGTAGATGGTTTAAGGGTATTTTTTAATACAAAACCTATCAAACACTTTAGATTCTATTTTTATTTAATGAGTTGATCAATAAATCAAACTATGGAAAAGCCAAAACACTCATCCCCGGACGCCAGTGAATCTACAACAGCTGATGATTAGGCTGATTGTGTACATGCGATCGATTTCTTTGGCTCGTGAATGAATGCTTTGATTTTCCAGCCTGGTGAAGAGGTTTTAATTAGCTGATGATGTCCCTGGAGGATGTAAACATCGACCATCCTACTGTTTCTGTCTGTACTGCTAGCTCGTCTTCATTCCTCATCTTATTTCTCTGCATGAATTATCTGTGAGAAACGTTCTGTCTTGACTCACCAGACGTGTCACTGAGCATAATGAAAAGTGACTTGAACTCACCTCCGTATAATTAATGACACCTAACCAAGCCAGCGAGTTTAATTAAGCTGTTTACAGGCCATTTTGAGTAATGAGTGTGCTCATTATATTACAGGAGGAGAGTACGGTACCCTCAGATAAGGCCTAAATGTTTGTTTTTTTGGTTTTGCGATAACCTGTTTATTTGACAATCAGCATTTTGTTATTTCCCTTCAACATATTTGTTTTTATGTCTACAAAAACCATGAATGTTTCCTTTTTTGGGGTAAATTCAGATCTTTGAACAAGTAGTCATGTGGAAATTTGTCTGTTCTGCAGCAGAGGTTATTTTATGCCACTTATTAAACTTTGCGGTCATGTACAGATATAGACCATGTATAAGGAATGGACTTTGCCACGGTATAACAAAATGTTTTATGAGGCTAAAGCATTTTTCTTTGAGCCAGAAGCTGGAGCGGGATCATTGACACCTAAAGGAATTAACTGGTTATTACACCGTTACCCCTGTTTGGTGTTGAACTGGTGCTCCAGCTTCTTCTGAGCTGATTGGATTATAACAGCGGTTACCAGATAGTTATCAAAAATATATTACCTATATTTATCAAAAAAATTGGGCTCTATAACACATTAATGCATAAATCCACATAATCTTCCTCATTTATGAATACAGACCATTTTCATGGCTTATATTTAGAGGGTCCTCCAGGACGACCCATCTGATATATAATTAATAATTGTCATCATGGAAAGGAGCGTCAACAACACCAATACATGTCATCTTGGGGGTTGCAGCTCAGAATGTTTGGGAACCAGTGATCTAGAGGAATTATTAAGGGTTAAATCATTGACAGTGTTTATAAAAACAATTATAGCACCCGTTTGCCTTGCTTGACTCATTCAAAGTTAGGAACTGGATCTGACCCAGGTTTTTTAGGAGAAGTTGACGTTTTGTGTGTCTAGTGGCATCAGTGGCTTTGTCCATCTCTTATAAACAGTCTGTGTTTCTACTTTCTCCATGATTGACATGTTAACCTCCAATGTCAGAACTGCTATCGAAGCACAAACTGATGCATTTTAGTTTTCTTCACTAGTTCTAGCTAACTAACAATAAAACAACTTCACTGAGATAAATCAGCCGCTCATCACTCTACGAGGAATATTAAGGCTGAATAAACTCTACATATCACTAAATATATGATATGTTGGTCCTACGTAGAAAATTCAGATGTTTCTTAATGTTTCCCTCCATTTCTCAAAGCCATAATCTGAAGCATGAACTACAACGTTGTCTTTAACGTGTCCTTTTAGTTTCTCTGTTTGAACTCGTCTGGATGTGCAACGATTCAGAATGAAAAGGAGCACTTTATGGCATCCATGTAGTAAAGAGGGCAATAGCTGCTTGCTATGATTTTTTTTTTGTTTCCCTGTGGAGTACAGTCGTATTCACTGTAACTGCATACGAAGCAATGCACTGATCGGCACATTTTGCATAACCTGTAATTTTATGGACATTTTGATTGCTACAGATTATTTGTGCCTTGGCGTTTTACAGTACAGTTCTTTTATTTTTGTCACGCTTTCCTCGCCGCGGCTGTGGAGCGCCGCGCAAAGCTGTCAGACATATCCGCGATGAAGGCTGCATTCAGACAGAACGTATCGGAAAAGTTTGGACTTATTTCTCAAAGTGACATAGAAGCATTCGTAGATGGTGAACAGTTTGACTCGGTCAGTACCGTGTAAGACTGGGAAGATATGATTGCCTCCTGAATCGATTCCTTTATGATATTTTGGGTGCCGATTCTATTAAAATTGTGATTCTTGTGATTCTTTATGTGGAGAAAAACAAAAAATTTCGTATATTCTTTTTGCTTGCTTATTAATTTCAATTAGGAAAAAACATCACAGTAGCCAGACCAACATTTTGCTACTATAATGCCCGCCAAGACAAGTAAAAAAGATAAATAAAAATAATAATAAAAATTTTGTTTTAAAATTATTTTAAAAAATGTTTGCATTTTCTTTTTAAAAAATCTATTTTTAAATATTTAAAAAAAAATCTATTTTAAAATTGTGAAAGTAAAAATCCTGAGATTCCACTTTTTTATTTGAAAAACAAATTATTTTAAAATTTAAAAAATAAAAATCCCCATATTTGATTTTTTTTACAAAAAAATCTGTTTTAAAATTGTGAAATAAAAAAAATCCCAATATTCAATTTTTCGATTCTACTTTCCCACCCCTAGAACCGTGATCTGTCTCGGTTACAAAGAAGTTGAAATCTGCCACTCAAAGTTGAGAACTGAGATTGGTGTGTGAATGTATAATGCTTTTATACATTCACACACTTGGCAGGACACTTCAGTGTGTTGTTCACTATGATTCAAACACGAGATTTACATGTGAACCACATGTGGATCAAATAACAGCCAAATGTTTGCACATGTGGACCTTTTCTCTTTTACCCTATCAATAACCTTTACACATTAACTGGTGTAGGATTAGCAAAAAAGAAGCAATAATATTCCTCTGTTTATCATTAAGCCCTTAATGCCTGGTGAGGCAAATTTGTGCCATTATTGTATTTATTTTCATGTCATTAATCTATTATCTGCCACAACCCTCTTAGATAAAGAGGTACAGAAAATATATGAATGAATGATGATAATCTATTATCCATATTTATTGATTAATTATCTATTTAGTATTTGTTTATTTTATTTTCATTTTTTCTTTATATATTTAGATTTTATATAATTATAAATACATTCAGGTGTTGATGGTTTAACGTTCAAATCCCAGAGACAAAATCTGGCAAATGACTAATTCAAGGGTTTTAAAAGGACCATCATGGCAGCGCTGCAATTGCAAGCCTTAACGTGTCGTTAATGTTTGCCAAGTTCTGTTATCAGAATTATTCGTGGGAAGCTCCTTAAATGTGCCAAATAAAACCGAAGCCACGCCTCCATCGTGGCCTCCCACAGGACGAACGGGTTTCACAAAGTTCATCGAGCGGCCGTTAAAGATATTTCTGACAGCTTTGTGCGACTTTAGCGACAGCAGCTTATTTTCTTTTGTTTTTGGGTCCAAAACCGTTTTGTTGTTCTTAAGTTTCATTTAAGGAAAGTTTGGACAACTTTACACTAGTGGCCTTCAGAGCTGTGCATCATTTTCTCATTCCAGTTTAAAATGAATAAACCTGCTGTTTCTATTCTGTATTAGATCACTTCAGACGTTCAGTTTTGATGATATAATATGCAAATGTATTCTTACTTGATTTTTTATTTTTTGTCTTTTCAATTGCACCAATTATTAATAAAGTATTGAACTGAAAGTAATTGTGTGGACCTCGTGTGTCAGCGTTCTATGTTGTGTGGATCTATGCGGGCAGAGCTCGGCTTTTTGTCTGGGCACCGTGTTTGTGATTGTTTTTCTGAACCTCTGACTTTTTTCTTGTTACTTATTTTTTCTTTCTCCATCGTTGCTTCTTGTCTCTGTGGTTGTTTGGCGTCTGTCTGTGGCTAATTTGTACTTACAAACCTTATTTACAGAAAACTTCCTCTCCTTCTCTTAATGATGAACATTTTCAGCAGGAGGCAGACATGGACTGGAAGACATCATCCTGCTGAAATGAGGTCCTCCATGGACACTGATGCTGCCCCAAATCACATCTGGATTATCTTTCTAAATCTCTAAATCTAAAAAGCAGCAAACAGATAGAAATGTTTTTTATAAAAAATACAAAGGAAATCTTACTAACCAACCATGTGAAGTGAACCTATTCATACAGTAGGTTCCCCGGAAAGAATTGTTTTTGTTTACAATTTTTAAAAATAATTTATTTTGTTTTATAAATGCATATGTAAATTCATAAAATAGATTTTCTCAAAATATATTTTTAATTATTTTAAATGTTTTTTTCATCTTTCTATTTCATATTTATATTATTTATAATTCTTTATATTTCATGTAATTTATTGAATTTAAAGTTTAATTTATTTGCCATATTTACACATTCAATGTAATTTATATTGATTAAATCTTTAAAACCAGCAAACATTTAATCCCAGGTATGTGGAAGTGGAAAATCCAATGTTTCACATCATGATCAAAGGAACTTTTCCAAATGTAGAAGTTTTTATTGAACATTTCCACGCTGAGTCACCTCATCATACGAACTGAATTCATATCTATTAAGCCAGAAAGAGAGAACAGGTTATCCCTCTTTTTTTATTTTCTGATGTACCCCAAGGGGTTCATGTTCCCCCAACCTCTGACCGATCAGAATAATTAACCTGAATAACAACAAACTACAAATTCAACAAAAAGTCTGCCTACACTATGGCAACCCTGAGAGGACATATGTCAAAAATCAAAAACATGAAATACCGACACGGTCTGATAAATAATATCTAGTAAGAGAATAAGTTTCACTGATAAATAAGAGACATTAATCAGTGGGGTCATTTTGGTTTGTGTGTTATGTTTTATTGTTACGATGTGTGTTTTTTGCCGGGGGCATCGGTTCCCAGGCCCTCGGCATCACAGCTGTGTGTCTGAGTGTGTGTGGATGTGAATACCCCGTCGTTAAAGTCTGGCATTCACTCCTCTGTCTTCCCCGAGGCTCGGGTGTCATTCCTGCAGCTTTTTATGGCCACTTGGTTCCACTGTAAAAAATGACAAGAGTCAAATCATTTATTTCTAGTCTGAGCCTTTTTCTAGTTTGTATGATAAAATCTGATGAACTTTTCACTTTGATGACATAAATCCAATGCAACTGTATTTATAAAGCACTTTTAAAACATGTTAGCTGTACACACCCCTGGGTATAGCAGCCCATGTATACAACACACTTAACATGTTTCAAAGATGATTAAAAAGGCAATAAAATTTCTTGTAAAAAAGTGCAGAATAAAACAATAAAATGGATTGAAAATAAAATAAAACATAAAAGAAGTCAACAACTCAAGCTATGTTAACAGACATGAAAAAAGGTGAGTCATATTAACACCAAAAAGAAAAACAAGTTCACACTGGTTGTCTTCATTTTTTAATGCTTTTAAATTATTTTACGCCCTCAAATTCTGATGTTTTGAACCTTTTAATAAAAGCCTAAATGCATTGTTGCCGTGGCTGAATTCTTATTTAATTCTTTTGATATTGTTTATCATTTGGTCTAGTTTTAATGTAAAAACACAGAAAAGAAATGTAAACATCACTGTCAGCAGGTCAGTACTGGATTCTTCCCAACCAGCACCAGACTGGCCATCTGGGATACTGGCCATTTTCCCAGTGGGCCGATGATTGTTGGCAGTATGATGTGGGCGAACAGTCAAATAATCACACATGCATGCATACACTGCAAAGACTCTTAATCTTACCAAGCAAATTTTTCTAATTTCCAGTCCAAATATCTTATTATGCTTAATATCAGATAGTCACTTGAAGAGTAACATTTCAGTTAGATAAATGGAGTTAGATTTGTGTTTTTATTATTCAATTAAAAAAAAATTGCCTCAAACAAAAAACCTTTACTTCAATAAGAAAAAAAACGTTTCAATTAAAGAAAAAAAGTGTTTGAATGCAAATAGAACTGAGGCAAAAAAATGCATTTGAATTCTTTTTTTCCTCTATTGAAAATATTTCTTTGAATGTTTGCATTTATTTGAAAAATATTAGATTTGAAAGATATTCGATTTTTCAATCGAATTTTCCCACCTTTAGTAGGAACTATTCTGAACCTGACAGTGGCTAAGGTTAAATGTTGTTTTTTGGAATTTGGAATTAGTCCTTCATAATTAAAATATTCACAATTAAAATATTCTCATTCGGGTTAATAAAGAGGAATTAAACACAGAACGCTATACGAAGTGCAGCTTTGACACGCAGTGTGATATTTTTTGCAGTGTAGGGAAAAGGGATCGGTGGCCAGCCTGCAGCCACTCACTGAGAACTGGTTCTTTCTGTCTTTTTTTGTACAAAGCTGCCAACCACTGCTGTTCAGAGGAGGGGAAACAGGCTTCGTTTAATCCTTATCTGACCAGCGCAGTGTTGCACGCCAGGACTTCCAGTTCACCGGAGACGTCCAGCAGCAGGTGAGACGTTGCTCTGGTTTTAGTTCAGATAACTTTGATAAAACCTTTGAACAGACAGAAGTCAGATCTATAGATGGCAACGATTATCTTCCAGTATGTTTTTCATGTTAGATTTGCCTGCTGTTTACTGTGTATCTATAGTAAAATAGTGAGAAAAATAAACCTTAAAGATAAGTTTGTTCCATATTCAGATCATGGAGTAAAAGTTTTTCATCTGGCAGATAAAAGATGAGAGGATGTCGCATTAACTGAGCTAAGGTGGAAATTATGCAGAATTGTGTTGATTATGATTAGAAATAACAAAAAAATGTAAAAATAGAAATAATAAAACTGATAAAAGGATTGATAATAACTAGTGTTTAAGCTACTGTTTCTTTCTGCTGTAAATGTCAGCCTATGGGCAGAGGTCAGGGTGTACTGGTTTCACTGGAGGAGACGATGCTCATTGTGACGTTGTCAGAGTGGGTTTTGTTTTTATTGCACTCAATGCAAATAGATTTGAGTAATTTTAAGGGAATAAAAAGTTTTATTGCCCCACAGCCCATATTTATACACCACAACCTTCCAAAATTGATCCTTTTGTCACAATCTCAAGATTTTCTAATTTAACATTTTACCACTGAACCAAGATAAAACATGAACCTGACCATATTTTCTTCTTCTTCTTCTTCTTCTTCATTTTTTTGTGAAAACTCCCAGAAACCTTTCCCTGGAAGAGATCTTTGTTGATGTTATTGAGCGTTTTGATGCAGCTTGTGAGTCTTTGTCGCAATAGCAAAGCCATGGCAGTCTTCTGGAGCTTCATACAGCGCCCACGCTTCCGTTTCCTCAGCTGCCTTTCTGGAGTTTTGCTCCTTCTGCTCTTCAGCCAAGGTGGGTTGTAGCTGTAAACACCTCTGAAACTTGGCATCCTTTGCTCCATCCAACCTTAAAATCAGGGGCATTTTTGGCCACAACAGTCACCAGAGCTTCAATCTTTTACTACACAAAAATTAGAAATGGAATAAAAAAGTTACTTGTAAATCTGACATATCCAACCACCAGAGACGAATCTGTCTATTATGTATTATATGGAAAATAATTCACTTTGTGTGATGTTGAATAAAGCAGTACCTCAAATATTCCAACTGGCATTTAGTCAAAATTCTGAAAATGATTGAAGGTTTGGTATTTCTGGGCAGGACTTAAGTTGTTTAAGGGATTGATGAAAGAAAAATCTGAGGAAAATATGAATGTACGAGGATTTTATTGCAGTTGTTATGCTGGGACAGTTTTGGCCACGAGGATAACAAGAGGGTGGCAAATTCTTCCACAGAGTATAAAAGACATTAGAGAGAATAAAACACTGGATCTCAGAATTTTAACTAAAAAGAAGATTTAATGTAAAAATTAATGGAAAAAAAAAGTTCACAAGGCCAAAAGGGTCACGAGGTGGGCATAAGGGTTAAACCAGTTTTTTATTGTAATTGTTGGAGAAGCCACTAACTTAATGCTATTATTATTATTATTACTATAATACTTATTAAAATGATGCATGGATCCTCTTTGAGGTAGATGGGGTTGAATCCAAGTGTAAATTAACTAAGAGTTGATTTGTTCTCTTCTTCTTCGTGTGCAGCGTTTAGACCCAGACAGCAGGTGGAAAGGCAGAAAAGAGACTTTTCTGACTCCACAGGTACTTCTTCAAACTTTTTTTTCAGTTTTCTAGCTTTCAGATGCTGCAGATTTTATCTCATAGTTCTGCTAAAATGTTATACAGGCTACTCGTTTTTTAACCAGTTCATTTCTAAATGGAGAGTATAAAATGTTATTTTTTTTCTCTGTTTTCTGCAGTTAGTTGTATCACTTCAACAAAAATGCTGCAAAGCATCACTGTTTAAGTGACAAACAATGTTTCTTTTTATTGCTGATTATCTTCCTGAGTCTAAAGTGTTCAAACTGATGCATTTTTGATGAGTCGTACAATTGCACAAATCCACCAAAAGGTAATCAAATGCAACCACAAAAAAAGAAAAAAGACCAAATGTGACAGATGACACTCACTGGCTACTTTAACATAAATATCTAACTAGCCAATTACACGCCAGCAACTCAACACATGTTAATCACATAGACATAGTAAAGACAAGTTGATAGATAAGCAACAAAAACTTCCAGCATGACATGCTATAAACATAATTTTTGTGCCTCTCATCCACAAACAAAAGGTTTGTGGGCTCTCAAAGTGAACTTTGAGGAAAACACGTGTCAGGATGAAGGTTTGTGGATAACCCTGCTGTGCCTTTATGAGCGGACAGGGCATCCATCATTCTTGCTAGCAGTGACAGACTCTGCACCTCCATCTGTCAGCGTCCATCGTCACCTCCAACAGAACGAATGTTACTGGCAGAGATGAGCAGCTAGTTGTTGACCGTACTGACGAGCGGCGATCTTGTGGGCTGTTTTGAAAGAGCACTGCTTCATAAAATGCAGCAGCGTTAAATCGTCAGCTATCTGCTTGGCTGAGATGGGATCGCCACCTTTAAATCCAGCGCCTTAGCACACATTTAAAGCGCCAAACTTTTAGCCCAGGAGCCCAACGCAGATATTCATAACATCCATATAAAACACAAAAGCTGTATTTTTTTATAAAAAAAATATTCAATTAATAAATGAATAAAAATAACAAGATGATGAACTGATATTTTATACTTTAGGTGAGTCTGATCTAAATATTCCAGCTGATCATTAATCCTCCAAAAGCATGTAAAATAGAGTATCAAAACACCTGGTATGTAAAATAGGCTACTCTATGAAGTACTGCACCGTGTGCTGGTACTAATGGGAAAATTACATGCTGTAAAGTTGTTTTATTCAGGAACTTCAACATAAAAGGTTAAACCAAAATCTTTTATGTACTAAATACAGATGCAAGATTTTACTTACATATTCCTGACATTTTATTGTATTTAAAATCCATTTGTTATTGATTTCAAGCAATATTCTCAATTTTTAGTTTCTTCGAGTTTTTCTGAAGCTGCAAATCCTAATCAGCAAAATCTAAACAAATAAAAGCTGAAATATATTGATTTGCATACTATTTGTTTATGTGTACATTTAATCTGTGAAGTTAAGTTAGTGAAATGCAGCATTTTTGCAGGATATTCTTACTTTCCGAGTAGTCCCTGTAGATTTGTTTTCTAAAAAAAAAGTGCTATGTTCGTGTAAGGAGATCTCTCAAAACCTTAAGATTTAGGCATGAAGTCATTCTCATAAAATAAGCCTAACTTTAAAAATGAGAGATTTCCCTGATGCCAGAAACCAGCCTTATCAGCGGGACAGCTGGAAAGAAGCTCAGCTCAGTAACATGTTTCTGTGATGCATTTTCATTAGTATTGTTCATTGTTCATCATAGTAATGGTCTTATGATGAAACTTCATGTTCTGTGACTAAAATAAGGCCAAAATAAGACAACTTCATCACATTTGAAAGTAATCTGCTCATTCTATGGTGGATGTAGTCTGAAAAAAACTCAGCAAATTTTCACATATTTCATTGATTTTGATTGTCTTGCAATTTGATATTTAAAATAGATATTTGACAAGAACTCCAAGGCCAAAATTCAATTTTGGTTTCGCTCTTGCAGCTTCAGTCAAGTTTCTATTTTCATGAGGACAGATACGTTTTTTGTTAACGGAGCTGTACAGATGGGAAGATTTCTTTAAAG
This sequence comes from Craterocephalus amniculus, assembly GCA_036024015.1. Classification (NCBI taxonomy): domain Eukaryota; kingdom Metazoa; phylum Chordata; class Actinopteri; order Atheriniformes; family Atherinidae; genus Craterocephalus; species Craterocephalus amniculus. The sequence goes on from JAVQJG010022397.1 coordinate 12,232, forward strand.
GAGGAAAACTCAAAAAACAAAATACAAATGTTTGTTTTGGCAAAGCCTGACGGCAACAACCATGCCCTGAACTTTGATCCCAATCATTCCCTTTTCATCATGTGTGAAAATATAACAGCAACACTTTCTTTAGCTTACTTGTTCCCACACTTTTTGAGCCACGACCCCCAAGATGAAATATAGTGGTGTAGGTGAGCCTCCCTCCCACAATGACGATCATTAATTATATATATGATATGATATATAATACCGTTTGTCTTCATAAAGAAGGAAGTTATTGTGGATTTATGCATTAATGTGTTAAAGAATTAAGGTGTGAAATTTAGATTTATCTCTTCGTTAATGGTTTAATTTTGACAGCCATGATAAAATTCCACATTTATTTGATGAATATGAATTTTTTATGTTTTACCATCATCTGGGGATCCCCTGAAATTATCTCCTGTGGGTCCTGACCCACAGTTTGGGAACCACAACTTTAGCTTAATCTTCTGTTTACTTCCTGCATGCAGAGCTGTAATTACTATTTAAATTTAAGCTCTAAAGGACCAAATGATATGACGTTTTAAAAGAATTATAGCCTACATATGAAATATCAATATCAGCTTGGCGTTTACATTAACGGCCCCCTTCGTCTCAGTAATTGCTGCTTTCTGTCCCGTTAATGATCCCTGGCTTCTCTCTGCTTCTTCTTTCCCAGAAACCCCAGCAGAGCACATCGATCCCGCCGCCATCGACCTCACCCCCCTGGTCAATACTTTAATAAATTCAAGCCAATCAGGTACTTTGTCATCATATCACTCACAGCGAGGTCGATGCCGTTCTGTAAATCTTTCATGTTTGTCATGATTGAAACCAGCCACCTCCTCAGGCTCTTCCTGGAGGACAACGAGGCGTTCCCGAGTCATGGGAGACGGAAATCCCGCTTTAGATGAAACCTCGATGCTTGGGATGATGAAACCATCAGCCAGGACACAGGACTGTGTCAGACTCGTGTTTTAGTTTATATTTATCGCTGATTTTAGTTATAAATATTTGTTGGACTCAGGTAAAAACGAGAAAGTCAAGGTTACATCTCCTAGTTGTGCCAAATTATGCTCTAAGCGTTATACGTATGCAGATGAAAGAATGCAGAGTCATTTTTACGTCCTCTGCATTCTTTCTACACTTTTTTGGAGAACTTGGAGATTTTTGACCCATCGTAAATGGAGCAGTACCACAAGCAACCACAAGAGGCAGTGTTGAGCTATTTGGTTAACATTTAAACAAAGAAGAATCTAAAGGCCGTCTACTGCAAGATATGCATAATAAAGGCTGGATGACTCGTGGCGCTGCTGGCAAATGGAGTGGAACGTTTGGACTGACTCTTACATTTAATGGGACATGTTGTTTTTAAATAACCATAACTTGCTCAATTTTATACCTATTTTGAAACCACTTGATTTGTTAGACACATCAGAAATGTGGTTCAGACACTGGATTCCAAAGCTTACTTATTACTTTGAACTTTTGTAGGAAAATAACCAGATGGTGTTGTGGTAATTGGTTCTGGACGTTTTAAACGATCAATTCTTCTCATGAAGTAACTTTTCTGAACAATTTGGTCTCCCAAACGATCTATGGTGACATCACTAGATCCCTCATAGCATAAATGCTACTTGTAACTTCCCATTCACGCAATGTAGGAATCTTATTGTTCCAATGTTTTGCATTTTGAACACAACAGGAGAAGGAGAATTAGGGCTTATTTTGGGGGGAATCTGTCTACGTGGGGCCTGTACTACAAAGCTTTGTTAACATACCCAGAATTTCTCTCTGTTACCTGGGTTGACTTAACCAGACATCCACGATCTTGATTAATGGTACTACGAAGATGGTTATCAACTCGGTAACTCAACCTGGGGTTTTCCCATCTTGATCAGTGCGTGTTCACATAAAAGGGGCGGAGACTGCAGGGTCTGACCAATCAGCAAGGGGATTCCCTGCATGCTGCAGAGCATGCTTAAAGTGCAGACATTATTCATCAGAAATATAAAGAGTTTAAACCC
>JAVQJG010022400.1:0-35579 GCA_036024015.1 Craterocephalus amniculus
GCGCCGACATTACCAAGCGTGCCCGAGCCTGGTTCAAGCACTGGCATGTGAACACAACTCAGGAGTAATCGATCCCGGGCACGGCACGGGCCCGAGCACGCCATGTGAAAAGGCCCTTAAACTGTCAGTGTTCAGCTGACAGACAACAGGTGTACATGTGATGATGTGAGCAGTGTTTCCAGTAAATGATGGAGACGTCCACACTATATCTTCATAAGATATTCATTCTTTTAAAAAGCTTACCAAATCTTCCCTCTTCCTAATTCAGCACCACCTGAAGAAGCTTGAAGGCCGTCGTCTGGATTACGACTACAAAAAGAAGCGTCAGGGCAAGATACCAGATGAGGAGGTTCGACAGGCCCTGGAGAAGTTTCATGAGTCAAAGGAAGTGGCTGAAACCAGCATGTACAACCTGCTGGAGACTGACGTAAGGACCTATTAGCTTTTAATGAGCTGGTTGGAGTACAATTTAAATTCCCGTTCTGCCTTGTAATATTCTTTAGACATGTAATAAAATTTGAAAGTCATTGTTTTTCTGTCAACATTGTGCTTTCGGATGTTTATTCACTTAGATCGTATCAAAAAGATAGCTCCAGTTAATTTCAGCCTGGGCCTTCTTGTCATACCAAATGCTAATACTTTGTGAAACACTTTATCACTTGCTTTGCTGCTGTACTTTGACTTACTTTGTCAGTTCCACCTCCCACATGTCAAACAACTCTGTTTGTCATATCTGTAAAAAACTGATTTCATCACGGTGAAGCAGTTACTGGAGATGAACACACCTCTAAATATAATATACGTCAGGAGTGAGCTAGTTAAGTATGACCAGTCCAAACATGAGGGCATCTATTTAAGGTCTCCTATTCTCTGTCATTCTTGTTCTTTATTTTCAGGTATTAAAAAACTAAGTATAGTCAATATGGCAATTAAAGTTGAATGTGATGAATGGGAAAAAAGATTACAGCATTTGGAAGTACAGCATGTGCAAATGAATGCATTTGGTGCTTTAAAAAGGTCTACTGAGTCATGATGGGTAGAACGTTAGCTTCTGATGAAAAAAGGGATGAACTTTGCTAGTTGGTATCTCTTATACAGCAACATAACAACTTTATTGTAGATGTTACTAATTTGTGTGTATCTGTGTATAGATAGAGCAGGTGAGCCAGCTGTCATCACTGGTGGAGTCCCAGTTGCAGTACCACAGACAAGCTGTACAAGTGCTGGAGGAGCTTTCAGACAAACTGCGTGACAGGTGGGTGTAGCTGTAGCAAAATCTGATGCTACGTTAATACCAGCATGTGGTGTTCTGCCCGAGGCTGTTCCACTTCTGGCACTGATTCAATCACCGTGACTCCAGTTAAACATTTTTGTGAAGGGTTTGGAATGTGTGGCTGGAATTGATCAGATTTCGTTCACAGGATGAATGAAGCTCAGTCTCGGCCGAGGCGCGAGTACACACCCAAGCCCAAACCTATCTTTGACTTTGGAGACAACAACCATTCGAATGGTGGTTACTCAACTTCAATGGCCCCTCCACCTTCACGCAACTCAGGTAAGAAACATTTAAAGATTATTTTAAAAAAAGATCATCTCTTGTTTTGCCATAAACACAAAATTGATTTCAACTTGGCTAATTATTAAGTGTCATACAGCAAACATAGCGCCCCTACATGTGCAATAATCCTTCCATCTAAGTCACTCTCGAAGCCTCGCTAAAAGTAACTTTGCAACAGCAGAACCATCCTGCTGCTTCCCTGAAGTCCAGATAGACAGAGCCCAAGCAGCATACCTCCATTTCACTCCCTCATCTGAAATCTGACTAAATAAACTGAACATCTTGCTCACTGCCAGGATGATTGCTCAACAACTGCAACCAGTCTAACACGGAGCAGAAAAATGTGAAGCTCACTCCGTGTTTATCTTTTTTCTTCTTTTTTTCCCTTTTTGTTATCGAGTCGATGCAGCCTGTAAAGGATTGGATCCAGTAAATGTTTGACTTTCCAATAACTGAAATAACATTTCTTACCTGTTGACAAAATGGGTATACTGTATGTATAGTGTGGAAGAGAGGAAAATGTGTGTGTGGGAGCGTGTCCCGCCCTGTTATCTGGATGGTCTCTCCCCGGCTGACCTTGTTCCTCTTTCCTGTGGCATCAACAGCGCCGTCATTTCACATGGCTGCTACATTGTCCTTTCGGAAACCAGGATTGTGTGAGTTACAGATTATGTGGGCCGTTAGTCATAATTGTCCTTTTGGAATGTTTCAGTGTGTGTGTGTGTGTGGGTGTATGTGTGCACACTTTCTAAGTGAAACATATGAAGCTTTCTGTTTTGTGGGTCTTTTGTTTTTTTTTTTTTTTTAAATAAATGTGTAGATATACTACAAGCACTGTGGTTATGAATTCCACATCCTGTTAATGAAACGATTTAGTCTTACTTCCTCAGAATAGCAGAACTGGTTTCCTCTTAATGCCATTTCTGGATACTTTAAAATGCATTTGATTATTGTTTTAGAATTTAATGGAGAAGTTGCTCAGATGGAATTTACTGAAGTCATTTTCTCCTTTTGCTCATCAGCTCCTACTGAGTTTTATTGTGTGAACAGTTATACAGTATGTTTGATCATTCATTTACCCACATCCTTGTTAGCATTTGGAGTCATGTTTGATTTGAGATAAAGCTGCACATGATACACTGACATGATTTTTATGCATTCTTGTGTTCAGTATGTTGTTAATATTAAACTTAAATGAATAAGGAAATTAAGTGAATTAAAGAGACTCACCCAAAGCGAAATTCCAACTAGTAAATGGTAGTAGAAGAAGAAATAGTAGTAGTTATAGAACTCGGGTTGTGAGATGACTTGCGTGCAGCTGCTGGGGTTTTAAAGGAGAACTTCGCTATTTTTCAACCTGTACCTATGTTGTAGCATGCTATATGATTATTTACTTACCCAGACAGTTGTGGCGCAACTCGAACTCCATCAGAAAATGTTTATGTGAACACGCCATCAGCAAACATAAATCCATATAACGGGAGTGATCGGGCAATCGTTGCTCACCCACTAAATAACGAATTATCTGCCACAAAACGCCTTCGTTTTACCAATGTGTTGTTAGCAAATGGTAGTCGGATCCCTCCGTAACCTGTATACAGCACGTACCTCCTTTGTTGTTGTTATTCCGGGGTCCTTTCAAGCCTTTTGTGCTGGCCTGCAACCTGCCTGCAACAGCGATTACGTCACTACCATGCGCCATGGCAAAAGGGCAAACATTTTTTTAAAGTCGCTCACAATGTCAGACATATATTTCCATTTTCAAATTGAGTTTCTCAGAGGATGGAAGACAAAAAGATGAAGCTCTGTGACAAAGAAGTGAGGGTTTTGATCAAAACAATTATGTTGCTCTTGGTAGATGGACTCGTCTGAATTATTTTTCTTTGTCGCCTCTTATTCCTGTGTTTTTTGTTTTTTTTTATCCTTATGAACTGATACAGTCCGGAGTAAAATGGAGAAAGAGCGACCAAAGCGTTCCCCATCTCTTGCCTACTGAGCAGCGTGCTGGGTGAACTTGATACAATGAGAAAATTGTTTGGCAACAAAAAAGCCTAGTTTGTCTGTGTGCAGAGCGTTGCTGATCTGTGTGAGGTCACAGAGACGGAAGGAGAAAGCAGAGAGCGGGGACAGGCTAGCAGTCCTACAGAAACCTGCTGCTAGAGGAAGTTATAGTTTATGGTCAAAGACTGCTTTTTTTCAGAGCTTATCTTGTTTTTAACATGAACTGTAAATCCCAATACATAATAACATGCTTAGATGTGCAGTGTGGTCTCTTACTAAAGCTGACACAACTGTTGCCTCCGTCGTGTGTGTGCATTTGAGTTTGTTTGAGTCTCTTGTTCTCATCCTTTGTCTTCTGACTTGTTCTTCTCAGCCCCGGAGCAGCCGAGCTGTAAGGCACTGTACGACTTTGAACCAGAGAACGAGGGAGAGCTGGGCTTCCACGAGGGTGATATCATCATCCTGACCAATCAGATTGATGAAAACTGGTACGAGGGCATGCTGAATGGCCAGTCAGGATTCTTCCCTCTCAACTACGTCGAGGTCCTCGTTCCGTTACCACACTAATGTAGACAGAGGTCTGAGAGGAGATTGATAGAAAGGATGAGGGGAGAGGAAGTTGAAATAATAGAGAGGGAGGAAAGCGATGACATGGACGGTCCACAGAGGTTTCATTTTCAACTTCAGGTCCATCATCATCATCATCACCACAGATGAGCACTTTTTGACAGCTCGGGATCCAGAAGCGATCTCAGGCCCGAATGTCAACTTGTTTCATGTAAAGGTTAAACTATCCAGACTACGACTAAGTCAACAGGTCTTTATTCTTCCTGTGAAAATAAGAAGAATTTATGAGGACTAACTGATGACATATTTATAAGCAACAAGTTTTTATTGTTTTTTTTTTACCACAGATAGATTATGCAGAAAAAATGTTAGTTTAAATTCCATCATTTCACAGATGTGACAGATCCTTATGCGTTTTGTGTGACTGCAGTCAGATTCAGTCAGTGTTTTCGACAGGAGTGGCCACCGTCGTGTAATATTGACTGAATAGTGCCATTTCAAAATGTAAAGCTGTCTGAAATCTCATCCTTGATACCATCTTGTGGCCTAAAGGAGAATTACACCTCAACAGAAGAAAAATGGCACAACTACATAGTTAAACTAGATTTATATTCTAATAGGGCACAGCCAAAATTAGCCTCGTCTTTGTGATGTGGCCTAATTGCAATGCGTCTTCTTTAATCCAGGCTGAGATTAAAAATTGGCACACAACCGGACATAATGCTGTCCTTTTGTTTTCATGTTAAAACATGTGAGAAAATGTTGAAACTGCACCTTGGTCTTCAAATGAGATTGATGTGTGACAGAGCTACTTCACCTTTACATAAAGACCCAAAGTAAAATGCAGAAGTTGCACCTATTTGTCACTTAAAGCAGATGTTTGACGCCGAAAGAGAGAAAAAAGAGTTGTGTGATGGTTGTCTGCGTGTCTGTTCAATAGTGGAAACAGAGCCAAAAATACTTAAAAATGCAATAGCAACATATCTCTTCATGCTCCTGTTTGTTAAACTGCTATTGATTCTGTAGCACAGCCATATATATCCATGTCTTTTTTTACCTGTTTGCCATAGTATTAAGTTCTTCTTTTTTCAGCCTTGTGAGTCCGGTTTTAGGCACCAGTCAACTCCATACAGTGCCTGAATAGACGAAGCTGCTGGCAGCAAGTCAGTCTTTTATATTCATCACTAACTGTCCTGCTGTTACCGTCTGCCCTCGCGTCTTGAGAAAATGTGAAACTTGTCTCACTATGTAATTCTGATTATTCACGATGACTTTAATTAAATTTACTTTGTTATATAGGGCTGGCAGACAGATGTTCTATCTGTTCGGACAGGGCTGGATTCTTGTTCTGGACTTTGCTACAGTCCGTACCTACAGGAGGAGTGTTGTCCATCATACACTGTATAGTATGAGGGAAGGAGCTAGAATGAAAAGGGAAAACATCAAGGGAAACATAATTGTAAGCTGCGATAGATTTGGACCACCTATGTTACTAAACATTTACCTTAAATCCAGTTGACTTTTCCTTTAGTTGTCAGGGATAAAAGGAGTTATCATTGTGAATGTCAGAAATGTGCTGTTTTCTTGTTTATTGCAGTATCTCTCTGCTTCACGTCCTTTCTTTTCTCTTTTTTGTCACTCCACGTTGCTGATCGCACCTTCCCTCCTCCTGAGTTTGGTCCTCATCATGTGTGTTTATATCGCTGACCCTACTACGTCTGATTATGTGTATGTAGTTCAGGGCTATGGGCAATAAGAGGTGCTGTGTTGAGAGAAAATTTCTACCTTGGTTTGTTTCAGTGCCTTTGGGAAAGAAACTAATACAGCAACCAAATCTAATCCAGCTTCCTACAAACGGTGAACACTTTTTTTCTGTTTAGATCTTATTTCTAGTCATTGGCAATTTTCTGTGTTGAGATAAAATGCATGTGTTGTGCTTATTTCTGCACATCAGTGACACTACAGACAGTTTCCTCAACATGTTTAGACTAGTCTTATCAGCAGACTACCAGTGGAAACTTTCATTTGTTTTGTTTTTTTCCCTTCATTTTATTTTGGGGGTTCTTTTAGATTTGAATCCATGTTTTTTTGTTTTGTTTAAAGTTCCAATTATTTCTTTTCTTAAAGGGCTATATATTTGTTTAATCAGTCTTAAATTCTCCTTTAAACACCATCAAATCACTATGGCTCTCTATAGTATTATTTTTATATACAAGACCTTAAAACTTTAAATCTATCTTTGCATGTAGTCCTGTATTACACCTAGTAAGTGCATATATTAGGTTTAAGTTGTCTTTTTACTTTTAGTATGAATATAGAATTTAACTGCAATATTTTGTCTTTTATTATCTCAGTATTTGTACGTGCTTCCTTCTTGTTCCCCTCCCCCCCATTCTTACAGTAAATAAAAAAGAGATGTGTAAATGTTGTTTAACTGCTGTATTTTATAACTTTGTTTAAACATACAAAAAAAAGTATTCCTTTGGAATTTGAACATTTAGTTAAATATTTCAAGAATGAAGTGAAGTCAGTGATGTTTTTATAGTTCCAGTGTGTATGTTTTAATCATTGGTGGGTCAATCAGCAGGCTTAAGGCATTGCTCTGTCTTCACACGCATATCACACAATACACAGTAATAAATACAGTACAGGTCAAGAGGAAGCAAATATCTGTCCAACCAGAACTAATGTCCCCCAGAACCTGATGGGTAGACAGTAGATAGGCACATTCACAACACAGCGCGCAACACTTACTCACCTGTTTCAGCGGACTAGTGGATTTACTTTGACAACAACCCTTAAAATTAACTTAAGTAGCAAAAACATGAATAAAAACCTAAAAGAGTAAAGTTAAGTTCAAATACAGACACCTTTGCATACAGTGATAGTGTAGTATGTTGTACTTTGCTCTACTTGTTATCACCTGTTTCACCATTATTAATCCATTGGTTTAGTCTTTAAAGGCAATTACAAGACAAGATAACAGTTTAACAGTCGTTCATACCTGCCAACATCTGATCAGACCACAGGATACTGTCACAGATAAGTTTTTAGGTCCAAAAAGGTAGAAAGCCATACAGACTGGTTGATTTCTAATCTGTGGAACTCCTTTACAGGAACTTCAGTCAAATATTGTTTTTCTTATTCTCTTGTTCTCTGATTGGATAATAATTTCTTGCATTTGTATATCTTTTAGTAAATACAGTACAACTTCCAGGAGCAGCTTTTTTCACAGATTTAGCACCGCCATAGTCATTTAAGTGTTTAACTCCCAGGAACAATGGATCAAAATTAAGCATCACTCGAGCATGACAGCACTGAAGGCATCTAAATGTTTTTCAAGCAGATTTTACATTTTTAAGTCTGTCACGCGTGAACTTTCCGCTCTGAAGGTAAAGTGTTTGAAATGGAACCACTTGAGGTGGAGCGAGCCCGCCTCATGCACACAGAGCAGACCTCAGTGTGTGCTGCTCAGCTGACTGTAGACATGCTCCAGAATCTGAGAGTAGGCCTGGTCTTTGGGGGCGTGACAGCTCAGCGAGCCCTGTGGAGAAACACAAAATAACATTTACTGAGGTATAATGTGAGCATGATTTTTTGCTGTTTAACTGGTCCTACCTTAATCTTATCCATCATGGTTGTATCTGGACACCAGTACTGGTTGAACTGGACGAGGTCGGGAGCTGCCCTGTAGTACTCAACCAGCAGCATCTGTTGAGGAAATATAAAAATGTTTAATTCTGATTTGCAAATTTTATGTAAATGAGCTTTTACTACAGCATCAGCACCATTTCATTAAGAACGTCACTGGTGAGGAAGTTGTCCTGTACGTAAGTGACCTCCACCGCCACAGGGATGCCGTAGTCATTGGGACGTTGCTGCAGAAGCAGACAGGATATTGGAGGAAACCAAACAAATGTCTTACAGAATGAACATAAATAAAACTAAGAGAAAAAACATAAAAGAAGAAGCTGAGGCCTTTTCTCACCTCAGGTGGTGGCACAACCCAGAACGGAGTTATTGTAGATGCCACACCTTGGTTTCCATGGTAATATGGGCCTGAAAAAGTTGAAAAAGTGGTGTCAAACCTACCTGAACCCAGGGATCATGACATCAGCGATGCCTTCATGTGCATCAAAATGCTGAGATAAACCACAGCTGAGTGATAAACCTTTGGTTTGTCATGTCATGTTTATTTTTTAACATTTACCTCAGCAGGAAGTTACTAACAGTAAATGTCATGTTGTTTTAATCGCACAGTTCAACAAACATTAAAGCCAAAATAACTCACCTCTCAGATAAATGTTAATGTTTAAAACTAATTTCACATAAATAAAATTACATCTAAAAACATTGCAGAAAAACACTGAGGGGGTGTTCACTGACAGACAAATGAAACGCCTGTTAAACAGCATTTTAAACTAAACCAAACTGCATGAAATATGAAATATTTTCAGCAGTGCACCACCTGCAGAATAATTTATCCCCCACACACTGCAGGGCTTTATCAGTGTGAAACACACCACTGTGTCATCAATGCCAGATTTATCAAGATGTTTAAAGAAACACAATCAGATTTAAGACATTTTAAAAGAGAATCTTTTACACCATTTTCAATTAAAAGTGAGAAAACAACATTAAAGATGTCCTCTCTTGGTATTTTTCACTCCAAACTTTTTCCGGAGCAGGACATGTTCATAAATATCATCCCAATCAATGTATCCAACAAAAGCTGCAGGTTGTCGATTTCCACTCACATTTGTAGATTTATCCAGCTGGAAACGAGTTTCCAACAATATATGTCACCATTTCATCTGTTCTACAGTAAACTAACAAAAGCTGGTTTTACTTTTCCTGCAACGTATTTGTCTCACGTAATCTTGGCCAAAGCAAGAGCGGCAAGCGGAAGTAGGTTTAATAGAAGTAGTAGCCATGAGCAAATACACCACAGAAGAAGCATCCAGGGCCTTTGATGATGTGATGGTGGCTTTTTGCATGAAGTCTAGATGATGACCTGCTTTCAGCAAATTAACATTGTGTTGGTGAAGGGGCTTAGCAACACGAACAGGTTAATCTCTGCTAAGATTCTGCAAGAGATGCGATGGATTCATGCTGCTGCTACTCTCTGCCCTCAGGAGAAACATAATGCCTCGAGTGGGCTGGAGTTCATGGATGTAAATCCCTGAGAAAAGCATTTATCTTTTTTACAATGATTGAAACTAAAAACTAAATTTTGTATTAAATCATTATTGACTAATATTACACTATTACACATTTTAAATGACATATTTTTTTTATAATTTTCTTACGTTTTTCTCAGCTTATGGCTCTGCTCACACTCTTTCATTTTCTTTTGTTTTTGGTTCAGAGGTATTTCTCATAGCTCTGAGTGCAACAGTCTCTACTTCTTGTTTGCCAGTCATCATATCGCTATGGTAACAGTGCTGCACATCCTGAGAATACTTAATCCTGCTCTGATTCTTTCTGTAGTTTACATCCCGACCATCTGTTTATACTTTTGTCATGTTTTCCCATTCCATATTCACTGTAGAAGAGCAACACAACTTGGGAGTCACTGTTTCTAAGCCTCCAGTCTAATAATTGCTGAATCAGATTAACAGTCTGTTACATCACTATCCGGCCACATTGTATCTGACCAGCATCTGACAGACACTGACCGCAGATGATGCCCAGGCAGGGCTGGAAGCCGTTGTTTGAGCCCTGCAGCCTCAGCTGATGATCCATCTGGGAGTCGATGTCCTGCAGCGATGGCAGGGCCGGGCCCCGCGGGTGACTGTGGTACCAGCCCACCAGTGACAGCCCACGCATGAACAGGTTCTGACAAATCTGGAGCAAAGTAAACATGACAGACACATCATTAATAGAGATCATAATCTTATAGCTTTTTTTTCTTTGTTTTAAACTAAAAGAAGACCTAATTTATGAAGCTGGGACAGGCTTTCAGCTGCATGTCCTGACTACAGAACAAAGATGCTGCAGTTATTGCATTTCCTATCCTTTATCACATAAACTGTGTTTCAAAGCCTTACTGATACTTAGAGTACCTCTGAAGTCCGACATGTAACAGAAACAGTTCAAAAAGTCGATTACTTGCATGCTTCAGGGAAATCTCACTAATAACATGAGAAACAATAAAGAGTCATAAACCGATGCGACAAAATAGAGCATTTTTAGAAAAAAGGAATAGAATTACTGTATTCCCCAAATGTTGAGGTTAGCCTGATTTAGCATTTCCTGAAATTACATAATTTCCTATTTTTCCAAAATTTTAGTCTTTGCTGTTGTTTTATATCTTGGGAACTGTTTGCTGTGCGGTTTTATTTTCACCGTTGTACTAAAAAGACAAGAACCTGCTGTCAAATTCCATAAACGCTTAAAAACTTTCATAAGGCGATGGTGCATGCTTTCAGTGCAGACACAGATTGCTCGTGACATACCTCCTCCTCCACAGCAGAGGCCGAGTCTCTGTCTGCCAGCCTGGTCCGACAGGGGAAAGCCCTTAAAACCGTCAGCACTGGAACACAGAAACCACAAGGATAAAGATGATGCTGATGAAGACACGCGCACTTGAGTCTTCTGGTACTTATTTGTGGGATAAAGACATGCTCACATTGTGTACTGGTGTCCCATCGTCCTCCGAGGTACCCCACTACCTCGCTGGTGGTCAGGTGACAATGGAAGTCCTATAAAGGCCGACAAGTAGATAACTATGGCTCCTCGCTTCATCATCGGTATATAATCATCATCCTACAGAAGAAGTTCGCCCCTACCATTAGCAGCAGCACGTTACTGGAGACAGCTACGTTGAACGGCTGGAATCTGTTGATGGCTGAGAAGGCTGACAGCTCCACCAGCGTGTGCGGATCTCTGAGGAGACAAGGTTACAAGCGTGGGTCACGTTCTCATTCATCTCACGCAGCGCACTGAAAACATGGAAATCCACTGGGAGACAGGCAGGCGGTACCTGGCAGCATCCCTGGTGCCCAAGGTGCAATACCTGACAGGAATCCTCTCTCTGTCCGTTCTCCGTGAAACCATGACATCTGTAAGACAGGGAGGACGGCCGTTATGAAGAGGAGAGGAGAGAAGAGAAGAAAAGAGAAGAGAAGAGAAAAAAGGAGGAGAGAAGAGGAGAAGAGAAGAGAGACCGTGTAATCCAGGTTTGGTGTTCTTGTTCTTCTCATCTGCCTGAACTGCTGCCTTCCCTTCCTCCTCATCCTCATCATCATCTTCCTCACTCACCAGGCTCTGGCATCACAAGAAATAAATGACAAAAAGCAGGCTTCATTAACTCAACTTTTCTTCATAAAACAGTCTTTTTGTGCTTCTTCCTGTCCCATACTCCTTTTCCACGTTTCCTCTTTTCATTTCCTTTCTTTCTTCTATAAGTCAGGAACTGTGTCCAACTGAAACATAGAGCAAACTTTATCTCTCTGGTATTACCTTCCTTAAACCTATGAAAGCTGGTTTCTGCTACTTTGGTGTTGAGAGTAAAGATCTGGATCATGATGAACTTGAACATCATGTCCTCTCACCATGTCTGCGCTGGGCTGATACTTGTGCAGCCAGGTGGTTTTGTACTGCACCAGCTTCTGTCCCCGGTAGCGCACGGACGCCCAGCCGCAGCCAGACTTCTTGGCCGGGTTAACCAGGCGCTTGCAGTGCGTTGCCCAAGCACTGGGGGAGTTAAAGATCTGGCCCGTCTCCACCCACCGGATCTTCCCGTCATTCAACAGGTCTCCTACAAAGTTCTTACCCTGGGGGAGAAAAGGAGACGGGAGCATGGTTTGTTGTAAATAATGGATAACAACGTTCTAAACCAGCTGCCATGTGGGTTATTACCAGGTAGTGGATTCCCAACACACCGTCCCCCGGTTCCACCAGGCCGTCTTTGAGCAGCACTCGCAGGGTGATGCCTCTCCGTGTCAGCAGGGAGCCCCGACCCGAGCTGGAGCGAAAGTCTGCCTCTTCACCTCCGCTCAGCTCCTCTTCATCTTCCTCACCTCCGTCCTCCACCACCTGTGGCGAGCTTGGTGGCTCTGAGCCTGAAGACGCATAAATATTGGAGTGTGATCAAAATCCCGAAACAAAATCATTCATCTTTTTTGTATCTTTTCATTTAATAGCCTGTTTAATAGCCTGTTGTGCACATTTCACAACATTCAAGTTTTAAAATTGGTCAAACACCTGACTCACAGAGAACATCTGCACATCAAAGTTATGATGCACATTATATCCATTGTTGTAAAGAGAATGACTTTATAGAAAGAACTCCTCTGTAATGGCAGCCAGCATCACTCATAACTGCAGCATGCTACCATGATAGCAATCGTGTCACAGCTGAGGAAACCTCAAGTGGCTAAAAACTGCCAACAGATCATCTAAATTGACATTTTATTAATTACTGCTACGCTATACTGGCCTTTGTCTCCCCCTCCCATTAGAGCACAGCTCTGCCCGCAAGAAGCGGCCTGTATCCTGCTCCTCCTCTTAATTTCTCTTTGAAGCACAATTAAAAACCCCCTTTTCATTATTCTCACCCATATCTGTGAAAGCGACGGAGGGCGCCTTTAAATCCAGCTCGGTCCAAAGCTGCCCTTTTCCGGGACACTTTGGGGCTGTGCGGGCTGGAGCTCTGGGCTGCGTCCACGGACACTTCGCCACACTAGCGTCGGCTATTATTCAAAAACATAAAATGAAGGCGTCTGTGGCTCTGCAGTGTAGTTTCCTTGTTGTGTTGCTTTAATGTCAGTTCCCCTCCCCTTTCTTTCTCCCTCTCCCCGTCCTTGTCACTCTCCCTGTGTTCTTCTTCTTATAGCCGGGTTTGTCTAGCGTGCCATGCCGGCTACTTTCTCAGTATTTACTCTTTTATCATCTTAACTTAGAGGGGGGAAAGAACACTCAACCGATGTTTTACCGAAAACACGCGAAGCTGGGTGAATGTCCGACAATGTAAATGATGTAGCGAGTGGGCTAATCTCCGTTTCCTCCGGTGAAATCAAGTGTCGCCTCGTGCACGTGAAGCGTTTATTTGTGTATCAGGCAGATTAAAAGTGCGTTCAGGGCACCGTGGGGCGTTTCTGTGTTAAAACCGGACACGACGGCGAGGGATAATGGGTTTTGTGGTTTTAAAATGCGACCATGACACATTGTTTTATGTTGTGGTTTTCTTCGCCACACCGATATGTGCATTCTTTATCTTAAAAAAAAGCATATTTAACGGGAAGCAGCCGGTGGAGGGCAGCAAACCTCCAGCGGTGTCCTCACCGGCTCCACTTCATATTCATATTATTACCCCCATATATATAAATTTATATATATACACACACGCGTATATACATTGCCAATATAGCCGTTTTGGATAGGCTATATAGCCAAAAATGGCTTAGCCTTCTTTATATTTGCCACAACTTTATTTTGGAATAATCCGGCAGGCTTCTTTATTGACTTTCCAAAACTTCTAAATGTTGGCTGCCTTTTTTCTGTTCTGTCATGATGATCACACAGAGCTTTCACAATGACATTTGTGTATTCCATTAAATGTTTTGCAGTCCGAGTTATATGTTGATGCTTTTGTTTGGGAGAATTGTCATGCTGAAAATAAAGTTGTTAGCATTTAGATGCTTCCCAGATGATACTGCCTGTCAAACTGGGTTGTCTTTTTATAAATGAGACTAAAGAAATGGAATAATATATGAGTCTTTTGTCAGACTGCTAGCTTTGGAATGTTGGGAATACCACATGAAAGAGAAAAACAAAAAATGATTAAGTCTTTGAACATTAAAAAAAAGAATGAGGAAAAAAAATCACAGAAATCAATAAATAGTTGGAGAAATGTAGAGGGAAGTAAAATGATAGACAAATAAAGAAAGTAAACGTTCATCCCTTTTTATTCTTTGTCAGTATCTATGATGTATATATGAAAGTAAAGTTATACAAATCCTTTTTTAACTTCCACCATCAACAAGGTCAAACATAATATAAACCATGTGATGTTTACTCTTTATGAGACTTAAATCCACATATAAGATAAAGCAAGAGAAAAGATGACACAAACAGAAACTTGCCAAGCAACTGAAAAATTCCTGAGTGAATGTGGGGCAGGCCTCATCATGCTTTATTTCCCTGAGCAAGAAACCGTTTATAGCCTATCGTGGGAATTATGCATATTAGATAAAATGTTGCACTCTCTTTGCTGAACATGTCAAAACTAATCTCTTGAGTAATGAGGACATACCACCACTTGGAAGGAGAACAGATTGGAAAGGCATGGATAGATTTCCTCTGCAGAGCTGGGAAGGAATAAAAGGCTGCCATTGTCGGCATCATTAAATTCACCAACATGAGACACGCATCTCCCTTCACACCTTACAATCAGCTTATTTCTGTAACGAATACGCCCCTCAATATCACTAGGTAAATTATTCAGCTTTTCTTGAATCTTTAAACTAACTGCTGGCAAAGAGGAGCAAGTGACGTTTTCTTCACTGCAGTCCTCATCCCTGATAAATACTCTAGTTTTCCAGCGCATGCTGTGAAAAGTAAAGTAGGCAGTGTTATAAACAGGTGTTTGGAAATCAGATGTCAGGCTATTGATGCTCTGACCCTGAAAAATGTATTTACCGGACGGCTTGTAAGCTCTGACTTCCTGAGAGCTGAATGTGAAGCTCCATGGTTGTCCTATGTAAACTCTGGATTCATAGAGGTTCTGCTGCTCTATCAGGTTACTAAGTAGCATGCTGACGGGCAGAGCGTTGAACTGAAACCCCTGCAGCTTGCTGGTATAATACTGTGAAACATCCAGTTTGTAGAGGTCCTCAGTCGGCATCATTGGGAATCGAATGAGCTTCAAAAGATTCTCGGCGATGGTTGCATTTCCCCTTGCTGCTGCCCATTTTTCCACTCCACGGAAAACAACAGTCTCACTATCCACCACAAGATCAGAGCGGGACAGGAGAGTTTTGACCAGATAGACTGGAAGACCGGTCCAGGCGGGGGACTGGATCAGAGCCTCACAGTTCCAGGCCAGGTAGCGGATAATGATCTCTTGAAGAGCACTGTCACCTGTATGAACCGCATATTGCCAGAGGGAGCCCTGACTTCGGAAAGTCGGGTCCTGTGGCAGAAAAAACTGAAAAAGATTGGCTGCCTCACTCTGAATTTCTGTCAGATGCCAGTCAGACGCCATATTGAGAATGCAATGGGCAGAGGGTAGCGTCATTTTCATTTTTTGCGTGTAGAAGTACCTGAAACAGAAACCTCATTATATCAAATCAAGCAAACACTTTTCATACAAAAAACCTTGCAAAAAATTTGAATAAAACCACAAACCTTCACACACAAAAGTGTAAAACAGGTCATTTCAAGAGCACAAACTTGTTACTATTTCTTTCACTCACATTATCACTCAACCGCACACATATAACCCCACAGATAAGTAAAAATGTACAAAATTGAACAAGTAATAGAGAAAAATATTAAATATTGAATAAAAAGATTTTAGAAAAAATAGCTATGAGTTTATTGAGTGTACACTCATCGGGTGGCTGAAAAAGAAAAAAGCTGTAAATACTTTACCTGACAAACGTGTTGGCGTGTTGAACACAGTCAGGCGAAGTATCAATGCTGAGGCTGCGCAGGTCTGGCTGTGCAGCTTTGAGGGACGGGTTAAGAGAAAGTATGACTCTGTGAGCACAGATTGTCTCCACAGTGTCGTTGTCCACCAACACTGATACTTTTACGTCACAGTCCTGTCCACTGTCAAACAGCTCTCCCAGCTGATGAGAGAGACTTGTGTCATGGTCCAAAGCATACTCACGGCTGAGATCCCTGCCATAAGGCTCTGGCCCTGAGACAGAATAATGTGTATACAGTCAATCAGGTGTCACTCTAGTGGATGCATATTTCCTTTTTGAAATGTATTGCCTTACCAAGTTCACATCTAATGCCAGCATCTTCACTGTGGCCACAGTTGTTGACCCCCCACCCAGGAAAACTGCACTGAAGCAGGGTTGCCTCTGTTCCACTGCACTCTAAATCATCCATCCATATGTTTCCATCCCCTAACATAAAATTAGTACGAAATGAGAAGACAAATAGTGACAAGATTACCAAAAACTATATAAGAGAAGTATTTCAGTAATCATCAGTGTACTGCCCTGAGTTCCACACAGCACGGTCAGAGTTAGGTGGGTTACCCTGGCCAAAAGCAGCAGATCCTGGAGCGTCTTTTGCACCAGGGAAATGGAGCTGCTGGCACACTACACGGGCGTCGTTTATGTCCCAGTCGTCATCACACACAGTCCCCCAAGCGCCGCTATGAAAGATCTCCACACGGCCCTCAGAGTGATCCTGACCTCCTGCCAGTCTAATAAAACCTTCTTCGTAACCTGGAGATAAATGGAAAAGTCATTCAGTCATCTCTGTCTCAGTGATGTGATTCAAATTCTTAAAAGATTTTCCTTTAAAAAAGTTTCCTTGTGAAATTTGTATAGAAACAGATTAAGAGTTTGATTTGTTCTACAAGTGATATGAGATTTAATTATCTTGCAGATAATTATACTCATGCCTAATTAATTCTAAATGCCTTTTGAACTTTTCTTTCAATTTCACAACAAATAAAGCCAACTTATGGTCATCATTATAAAGTGTGTGAAAACAAAAACTATGTTAATGTGTATTGTCACATTGATCTGAGGGTTTGTACAGTCTAGGCCTGTTTAATTTATGCCATTGTCTTTTTGGAGACACTTTATGACCTGAGGAAAGGCCAGGTTGGAAATCTGTTAGACATAAAAAGCATGGACAAAATCATACAACAACTTAATGAATCAAAACTTTACTCACTACTGGTGACGATGATGCTCAGCATAAAGACACAGAAAAACAAAGTACTTCCCTCCATTTTTTATGGAACTGCTCCAGGAAAAAAACAGTAGAGAAAAAAAATGCTGTTTCATTTTCCATTTCTGGCATATTAGTGTCCACCCATTCATCTTTCCATACAAACAAAACAAAGAAGTTTTTTGTATTCTGTCTCTGTCTGAGAAAAATAAAACAGATCAACTTACCCGGACAGTAGGAATTAAGGAAGAATGTTATGTAGCATTTCCCACACACCTTGTGAGAAGCTGAGAACATGTCAGTGGTAAAAAAAAACAAAAAAAAACAATTTGTCACCCAGAAGGATAAAGGTGTGCCTCCCTAAATGAAAAAGGAAAGAAAAAAAACTTGATCTAATGCCACATTTTGTTAAAACCTTTGGTATAATCTGACCTTACATATTCACAAAGGGAATCTAAACAGAAACATTACAGCATTAAGGAAGCTGCTAGAAAGCTGTGTTTTGTGTATTGGTAGTGGGGTCAGGGGGCATGTATAGTACCTACGTGTTGCTAGGCAACCACTCGCCTGCGCTTGTCGTAAACAGCAAGCACCTCGTTTTTTTCTGTTTAACTTATTCTTGTCTGTATTTTTGTTGCCAGCAAAAGACAAACATTTCTTTTAACGTTCATAATTCAATACTGTTGACTAACAAGAAGCTCTTTGGATAACACAAGTTATTGGCTTGTTTCTATGTTTTTTGAGTGAATGTGTGAAACTGGAGCATAAACCAAAACTATGTCTGCACAAGAACAAGCAAACATCGGGAAAGTGCTCAGTTTTCTTCGGGAGTGGGACCGCGGTGACGGCGCGGTGCGCAGCCGCCTGGTGAACGCCTTTCTGACTCAAAACGCAGAGAAAACGTTTTCTGAGCTGGAAGAGGAGTTCGCGCAGGTTTCCAGTCTTTTCCTGGCTCGACTCACCACATGGACCAGACTCACGTATCCTGCCTTCTGCTGGTGCCTTAGTTAGTATCGTTATGCTGGTGGCTAGCTTTTGTTTAACATGTCTTAAATGGACAGTGAGGTACTCCTTTTCCCTTTTTTTGCTCTGGCATGACAGTGATATCCCCCCTTCACAAATTACACAGATACATGTCTGCTACATTCCTGGGACTCCAGCTGAAAGCCATTGGGGTTTTCCTGTCTGCCTCTAACCAGTAAGCAAATTAAATACTGAATCATAATCTATATGATAGTGAATCTGTGAGTCACTGACATGGTTTCTTACAGTGATCCATACCTGGTGGAGTTCCTGGATGATGGCGGCATCCACATTCTCCTGGATATTTTGAGCCACTCTCAGCCCAAACAGAAGGACAAGGCTAGAGCCCTTGGTCTTCTTCTCACAGTCTCAAATGCTGGTCGCAGTTACAAAGAGCTTATCTGTGAAAGCCATGGTGAAGTTCTTGTCTGCTCACTGCAACATCTTTAGTTGTGTTTAGTTGCAACTTCTTCTTACTGTTACAGTGTGTGCATCTCTTGAGAATAATTGTCACAGTTATTTTCCCATCTTCCATTTCCACTGTCCTTTGTTTTTCGGTTTCTGTAATGTTGCAGGTGTAGAAGCCATAGCGGAGTGCTTGGCCATGTCAGACACAGCTGAGACCCAGCAGATAGCAGCTACTGTCTTGCAGTCCCTGTCCAATGGAAACTCAAAATATGAAGAACATATCTACAAAAGTCTGATAGCCAACATGACATGTGGATCAGCGAAAGCCCAGCAGGTGATCCTGCACATCTTACGCTCTGTGCAGGTAAGGAGCATCACAGAGATTTTAGGAAAAAATCTTTATAATACCGTGACTTGGACATTTACATTACATTAAATTTCAAAAAAATTGATCTTTATTTAGCTAAAATAAATGTGTTGTTTTTGTCTCTCTTTTTTTTTTTTAGCTAAAACTGAAAACAACCCTTCATAGCATTGTAGATCCTGTGCTTAACATGCTCAGGTCCCTACACTTGGAGGTGCAGCAAGAAGGTAAGACAAGAACACCGTCTTCTGTTTATTTATTATTCATGGCTGGCTATTTAGTAGGATGAAACTCCTACAACCTTTAAAATGCCAAACTAGCCCTTTGTCGACGATCTATCACAGCACGGTAATTTTTCATCCCTCAATCTTTTTTTTCTGTATATCTTTGTGTCAGCTATTAATTTGATCTTAGAGCTGAAGCGTTATGATGTGAAGGCATTGCTTCTGTCTGGGCTGGTGGCTTTGCTGAGGCCCATGAAAGATGTGGAGTGGCACCAGATAACAGAAGGTGACATTTTTCTCTGGGTTTCTGTCATTTGGGTAAATTACAGCGATCTCAAAGTCAAATCATCTTAAAAGCTATTTTACTTAATATATGGTAAATTATTTAACCATCTCACCATGTTGAAAAACAGCCATGTCGCTGGCGTTTTACCCAAAAGTTCTGTAAATTCTGCAACTGTTCAAACCATGAAGTCGTACTTGACATGTAACACATCATTTTTTTCATGTTTGAATGACCTGTGTGATGCCTGAAAAGCAGAGATGATGAAGATGAAAGGATCACTTGCTGTTTTTGTGCAACAAGCTGCTGCTGCTAAAACAATACGGTATATTTGCAAACATATTAGTTCATATGACTAAACATAAACATTATGAAGGTCTACCTAGAGAATTATCAGGTGAACCGTGCAAACATTTGTCAATAAACTTGTTATGTGACCTCCATAAAGTCATATAGCTCTTTCATATAATACACTGAACTTATACTAACACTATATTTTAAGCTGCTCTTATATAGTAAGTGTGCTTATTTATTATTTCTAATGAAGGTTGCTGGCTGAGGAAGATCAAGAGCTCTCTTATGAGCTTCTCTCTCTTGGGGTGATACAACATCTCTTACACGTGATGGGGAACAGAGAACACACTGATGCCCAAATACAAGCCAGCCTGGCCTTGGAGGTACACACTCTACATGTATTATGACTGAATTCTACACGTACACACACGTATGGTTGTACTATATGCTTGCTTTCCACAGGCAAAGCACTGTGGTTTCTAACGATTTCTACCCAACTTGTGTATTGATGTTTGGTGGGCATAAAAACCACAGAGGGGCTTCTACTTAGAGATTAAGTAATGATGCATACTTTTAATAAAATCTCCAGATGGTACCAACAAAAGCTCTGTTTTAGTTTGCAGTAATTTGTGTTCCAGTAAAGCCAGTTGTTTTCCTCTTACATAAAATTGAAACCAGAAAGTACAAACCACATAATAGGCACAAATGCAAGCTGAAGTTCCTCAAGCTGGACTAATATATTTTAGGTCTTTCACGGTCTGTCAAGCTCAAATGTAAGCCTGCACACATGTGCGAGCAGACACATCACATACCTGCACACAAATGCACATAATGTCAGTTTAATGTCTGCTTGCATCTCTGCCTAGCACTTCGTAAACTCATTCCCAGAGATTAGAGAGCATGTGCAGAGAGTCATGGGAAGCACTCTGTTTGCAGCTTTTATGGTAAGCTTGATTAACTTGCTACATTAACTACTTCATTATTTATCTGAACGCTACTTGAACACAGAGGCATTTCTTTCACTCTCTCTTGCAACAGAGCAAAGCTGATACTTTCTACATGAGTATGGATGAAAGACAAGCAGAAACCCTGCTATCAAACCAGGTTAACACGTCTCAAGATGATTCTTTGATCTCTTCTGAAGGCTAGATGAACGTTTGTCTTACTTTGCTGTATTTCCTGTTCTGTGTAAGAATGATTGTTTATACTTGCCAATTTTTTGTTTTGCAGTTTTTGATGGCAAAATGTCATGCTGATGACCAGAGGAACAAACTTTCTCTCTGATGTGGATTAAGAGAATCATTTATGTGGAAATGGTTTCTTTGTTATTAAAGAAAGGTTAATTTATACCTTTTCCTGCCCCTTGGGTCTCCTGTTTCTTGTATTAATGAATAAGTGAAAAAGTGCACATATACAGATTTGTTTTCTAGTGAAAATGTTGTAAGATGAAAATTTTGATCAGGAGTGTTTCCTTCAAATTTACAATAATTTATTTTGAATAGAGATTTAGATTATTCCTTTTTAAAACATTTAACAATAATACAAAAATACATGAAGAAGGTGGCTAAGCATAATCCGATTGGTTAATAAAAAGGATTGCAAGACTCTACGAAACCTCTATTTGGGCCCTCCTCCCGGAAGTGACGTTTGGCGCACGTCTCTAGTTTCTTACAGTTGATTGGACAAGCCGTGACCGTGCGTCCTGAACGTGGCGGGAGCCAAAATTTGTCCGTGAGGAAAACAGTCTCGTCCTTCTGAGTAGAACGTTCTTTTATGTTTGTCGGGCTCCGTGCAGCGATGGTTAAAGGAAAAAGACCCCGACCGGAGGCGGTAAAAACGACACCAACGCGGAAGAGGTCAAAAACAGCTGTGAAAGAAGGTATCAGGCAGTTATTATTATATTAGTAAGAGATACCCGGGCGCCTCGTTTTTCCACAGTTGCATAAAACACATTTGCTTTAAGTATCATGCAGCTTCCATGTGGTGTAACTTAGGAGCTTTTTCCTTTATGTAAACATCGCCTGAAAATCAGTGCGATGCAAAAACAGTCCACATAATGGGAAGGTGACAAGCTCAGAGCCATGAACTGTGGTGACAAGCATCCTGTGATCACGACTATTAAAAATATAGTTTACCTCTATGATCTTAACACAGTCAATCTTTTGTCAAAATATGGCTCAAATTTGCAGATGGTCTAAATTTCTCTTGAATGATGACTTTGCCTCGACAGTCAGTGAAAGATCTGAGATAAGGTCTAGCTGCTGACTTCCATGTCTGGACCTCCCATGACTTTGCAGTAAGGCTGACACTTTGGCCACATCTGGCCGACATAGCACACAGAGTAAGCCTAGGATCTGTCTGTAAATCTGTTTGAAAGTTTTCCACAGCTGGAATTTATTAAGACTGTATTTCATTTGAATAATAGTTGTATTTTCTGTTTTCCTCCAGAGGACTCTACAAACCCTCCCTTGTCATCTTCATACCACACTTTCCCTGATCCAACTGATGTCCTCCAGCTTCGCTCTCAGCTTCTAAGCTGGTACGACAAGGAGAAGAGGGAGCTGCCATGGAGGACTCTGGTATAGAGAGACTACTTCAGACTAGAATATATGCTCTCTAAAAACACTTAGTGGCAATCACACCAAAACTACAAAACATGTCATCTGTTGGATTGTTAATATAAGTTAGGTTCACATGTTTGGTTATTGCACTGTTCAGGAAACCATCTATTTGGGATTTATCACTTGTATTTGTTATCTCTTTACAGTTAAAGAATATAAATCGGGAGGATGCATCCTGTTCCATAGCCAGTATTGTGCAAATAAACAATACAACTCCAGATGTGCAGCACAGTATAATGGGTTTTTGCTTTGCCCACATCCCTGTTTACTTGAATGACCTTCAGTCTGGTAGTTTCTGCAAAATCTTACAGAGACTCACACCAGCTGCTGTGATCACAACAATATGTGGTGGATGATAATTGGACTTCTCATAAGAGTCATATTTTTGCAGCTGTTTATCAACACACATTCTTTAGTTACACCTCAGTGTTTCCTGGACTGCTGAAAAATAAATGTTGTTGCCTGTTAACAATCTAAACAGCCTAAAAGCTGTGCTGCTCATTTTCTGACCGTCAACAGGAAACAATCTAAAACCAGTACCGACCGGCTTCCTTTTTGTTTTGTACAGGCTTTGACGGAGTCAGACCTCAACATCAGGACATATGGAGGTAAGAAATTTTATTTAAGCTAAAAAAACATTTTGTGCCGCTGCTTCCGCTCGTAACTACTGCTTTAACTCCTTAAAAACTGCTCATGGCTGTGTTTCGTTGTTCCTTTTTTTTTCTAGTGTGGGTTTCAGAAATAATGCTTCAGCAGACTCAAGTTGCCACCGTAATCGACTACTACAACAAATGGATGAAAGTAGGCCTTTTGTGTTTTTTATAAGTACTTCAGAGGTCTTGAAGTGTTCATTCTTATGAGTGTGTGATAGGATCTGGTGTGTTATCAACACCCTTATTTTTTTGTGCTCCAGAGATGGCCCACCGTGCAGCAACTTGCAGCAGCTACACTAGAGGTGATGTTTTAGAAATCACTGCATATTAAACATTAAACAAAAAGCTGTTTCACAATGTATGCATTGAATTCTGTGCTGTGTGTAGGAGGTGAACCAGATGTGGGCGGGTCTTGGCTACTACTCCCGCGGTAGAAGGCTGCATGAAGGAGCGCAGAAGGTCTGTTTCTACTGCATATGGCCAGATTTTAATGCAAACCCTGTTGTCCTTCCTGTCATCTAATTATTGTTGTTCCAGGTAGTGTCAGAGCTGAAGGGACAAATGCCCCGGACAGTTGACGAGCTGCTGAAGCATTTGCCCGGTGTGGGACGCTACACAGCTGCAGCTGTTGGCTCCATCGCTCTGGGACAGGTTGGTCAGGAAGCTTCAATGTCTGCACAAGAAGGCGCATATGATCCGATCAACCAGAGAAAACTTAAGATACCTTCACATCATTTAGACACAGACCCTTTTTTGTTTATTTTATTATAATTATACTTTGCCAAAAACATATAATAACAACTTGTGAAGCCCTTAAGACCTAACATGGCCATTAAATAGTCCCACCTGTAAAACACAAGGAGACATTGTGACTTCCAATAGCACTACTGACCAAGTCAGTACTGTAGTGTTTATTTATGATGTGATGGAAGGTAGAAATAGCTGGAGGATTTGTTAAAGTGTTCTGGGATATAAGTCAGCAATTATTTAAAGTACAGATGGACCACCAATAAATGGTGCAATAAAATGACCAAAACATTTGGAAATAGGAATGTAGGATATTGGACTAAATCAGATGAAGTTGTGTTCCACTTGCAGGAAACTGAACCAGAGGCAGAAAAGTCTAAAGACAGCTGCAGTTTATGCCTGGCAAATATCTGAAAAGATGCGCTCTAGACTTCAGCCTATTCTTGGCGAAGTCTTGACACTAAACTTTTTGTTTGCAGTTAATTCATCCAGTTCCACTTCATGTGTGATGACTAAAATCTTTCCTCCACATCTTTCAAATTATAGCTGAGAGTCTGCATTATAAGTTTGTGAAATTCATAAAGCATTTTATCAAATGTTGACCATGCCTGATTGTCAAATGTTTGTCACCGATAACTTTGAACAATCTCCGTTGCCTAGGTTACTGGAGCAGTAGACGGGAATGTGATCCGAGTCCTGTGTCGCCTGAGGGCCATCGGAGCTGACAGCACAAGTCCTGCAGTAACAGAGGCTCTTTGGTGAGATTAGCCTCCAAACCAGAACCATTCAGACGTGATTTAAATCACTGTTTCTCAATCCTCGTGGACCCCCGCCTTGCATGTTTTAGAAGTTTCCAACTCCAGCACACCCCGTTCAGATTAACTGAATTGCTCATCAAGTTCTTTGCAGCTCTTCTAATGAGAAAGGCTGATGAAACGCTGATTTAAATGGCCTTCCCTCCAGAGTGATGACTTTTTTTTTTGTAATATTTAGATTTTCGCTTGTGTTTCAGGAATCTGGCCAATATGCTGGTGGATCCACAAAGACCTGGAGATTTTAACCAGGCCATGATGGAACTGGGGGCCCGCGTCTGCACTCCTAAAGGAGCCCTGTGCAGCCAGTGTCCCGTCCAGTCACACTGCCGCTCGAACCAGAAGGCAGGCAGAACCTCAAGCGCTGATGGCTTGTGAAGAAATGATTTGTCTGTTCAGAGTCGTGTATTTACATTCTGTCTCTGAGCAGGTTCATGTCAAACAAGAACAAAACTCCAAAAAGCTTTTGGGGAAGCTGGACACAAAGACTTCAGACGTGGCTGATATAGAAGAATGCTGTAAGTCTTCTTCCTCCTGCTCGGCTCTTAGACATCACTGTGTCTTTGTCACTGAGGACGTCTTCTTCTTCTTCTTCAGTGAACAGTGGAAGATGTGCACTGTGTCCTGCAGAGCCTTGGGACAACGACCTGGGGGTTCACAACTTCCCTAGAAAGCCGGCAAAGAAGGCTCCGCGAGTGGAGCGAACTCTGACCTGTGTGTTGACCAGGACAGCTGAGGAGGGAGACGAGGAGTATCTGCTCATCCAGAGACCAAACAAAGGTAGGCGATCTTTTTTTAATAGTCTCTTCTATCCTTCATTACGGATGATTTTCTGTATAAATTTTACTTAAAGCCTGAAAAACCTGATACAAAAAAACATAGGTGATTAAAATAAAAGATCTGAGTTCATACAATATCCATCTGAGTGAGTGTGTGTGTGTTTGTTTCAGGTTTGCTGGCAGGTTTGTGGGAGTTTCCAAGTGTTCTGCTGCAGGAGGAGAAGTCTGAGGTGAAACAAAAACAGGCCATGCGCGATGAAATCAGCAGAGTACTGGGAAGGCATGTGGCTGAAAGCCTCCGTTATGTGGGGGAGGTATGCTTGATATTCAGCAGCGAGCTGTCATCAGAATAACTCTTTCTATAGATGCACTCTCCTGATTGCCTTTGCAGGTGGTGCACATCTTTTCACACATCCACCAGACTTATGTGGTTTACAGCGTGTCCTTAAAGGAGGTGGACACAAAGACGCAGACGGAAAACACAACGTGGCTCACAAGATCTGCTCTGCAGGAAGCTGCTGTGTCCACAGGACTGAAAAAGGTTTGTGTTTTTGTGTTTCCGCACAGTATTGGAGTGTGTAAGGCTTGGTGTGTGTTACTGAGGTTAGCAGCACCATGGAGGCCAGAGGTGGCCTCAAAGTAAGCATGTGCAGCACTGCTGTCTGCGTAAATACGCTATACACGCTGTTGTGGTAGTTAGTCAGGGGCTACAAACGTGCTTTCAGTCAGTCTCCTTTTTGCGAGATCGAAGTCTTTAAGTTGGCAAATGGTCATTCAGACAGAAAGAAGAGTTAAAAAAATATATTTATGATTATTTAATGTGTAATCCGTTTGTGAAAGAGGGAGACTTAATGTGTTATCAACTCTCTCACAGATTCTGAAGCTTTGTGATTCTGTGGATTCTCTAAAGGAAAAAAACTCTCAGGTAAGGTCCACTAAATATCCCACAACAAAAAAAATTGTTTCACTAAGTATGCAAACAGATTTTGCTGTGCCGCTCCAAGTCTGGATAATTATGGAAAGCATAGAGTTTCAGACTGTTAATCTTTTGTCATTCTATAAAATATTAAAATCAGACTTTCTGTAAAGACAAGGAAGCTGTGGCTCATAGGTGTGTGATTACTGAGAAAAGTGCTGCACCCATAATTGAAAAAATATAGACCTGTTTGAAACCTAACAAGGTTAAAAAGCACCATGAGCAGAGTTTTTACTATATAAGTGAGAGAAACCGATGCAGAGACACTTTTGCATCTCTGTCTGGAAATGCAAATCCAGACATGTCAACAGCAATGGAAGTATCTTTAAAATACATATATACATTAAATGGTATGATAACTAGATAAAAGCTTGTTTAAATATAGAAACCATACAGTGATGCAGTTTGGAAACTAATCAGTCCTTTCTGCAAATGCTAATTTTCCATGAAAAATGCTAGGAAACAAAGGTTGCAGATGCTCCAAGAATTTAATTGCATAAATTATTTTTCTTTCTTGAATAATGGAATGAAATGATATAGTGCTCATTTTATATGTTGGGGAATTTGGATAAAGTAGCACCAGCTTGTTCACTAATTCTCGGGCTGAGAGATGTTGTCTTTGACCCTTTTTGCTGTTTTAACAGAGCAACCTGAAGAAAGGGCTGTGTGTTAAACTTTGCTGGGTTTGGTTTTGTATGCTTTCAATAAACTGGATTAGACTTATGGATCTTGTGGCAATTTCTTTCCAGTGTGATTGCATAGTCAGAATTTTACATTCACTGATCTTTCATGTATTAAGTGTGCAGCTTCTGTGGACTCTGTCAAATATGAGCTGAAAAATCAACCAAAATGTGTGAGTCTACACGAATATGTTTATTTTAAAAATGTCAAAAGCATATGGAAAGCGGAAGAAGCACATATTTTCTATAATGCTGTCAAACTATGTCTTTTGTGTGTAATTCTTTATGTGCTTGTCTCATTCAGGGTGGGAAAAGGCAAACCCATGCAGCAGTAAAGAAAGAGAAGAAATTACTGAGCTCAGGAAAGGCCAGAACGGCTGCAGCTAACAGCGGAGGCAGACAGCTCTCCCTCAGCTCCTTCTTCAAGACAGTGAAGGAAGAATGTGCTTAATACCCCTGAGATCCTGCACGGTTCCTTTCCATGTCTCTGTACTTTAATATGCCATAGCGTCCCTGCTGTGATCTGATTACTGATATTATTTTAGTAGTTTAGTAGTTTTTAAATGGGTCATTTTTTTTGCATATTAATTGTGTAAAATGTATATTTTTATATATCTCTTTAAAAAATCACTTTATCATGAACTATATGGTGTAACTGACATGTAATTTTATATTAGGTCATGTTTTGTATTTTCCTGTTTTATATTTCTGTAAATAAAAATGATAGTTTTGGAAATAATTGGTTTCTTTAAGTTAGAAACTGTCGTTTCAAGACCTTCCAAAAAACCCCAAAAAACTAAAACATCAGTCTTGGAAACAAAGATTTTGGTTTTGATTAGCACACATCTATTTTGAAATAAGAGTAGTTTCAACAACAGGTTAAACGTTAAAGGGATACTGTGTAACTTTTGGCCTTAAGGGGAAGCTGAACCTATAACTTCCAAGAGGCCAAACACTGTTAAACAGTTTCCATCCTGTTGTGGAATCGTGCTGCAGACCACTTTCTTCAGCTGATAGTGAAGTAACTAAGATTCAGGAATTTTTCAAAGGATTTTTCACCATTTAAGGATCTGGCCCTACTAGTGAGGTACAGTATGTAACCGAGTGCTTCTAGTTATAAATGATCCATCCATCTGGTTGAATGAAAATGTCAGCATTAGTAGCTTATGAGACATTAAAGTGTATGAAAACCATAAAACTAAACCAGCCAATCAATCAAAACTTTATTAAGTAGTAACTAATTGTTCTGTTATTACTTTGATATTTACCTGAATGATGGGAAATGATTTATTGCATGAAAACCTGCATTACTGGCGCAAATAAGAGGCTTTGGCTTTGGTCTGAAGATGATTACCGTCAAAATAGCTGTATTTAGACAGATGTATACTGCACTTATTGCTGTTGTTCTAAATAAAAGCTTCTGGAAGATGTGGAAAAGTAAACCGATACAGGTCATGTGATCCCATGAGTGCTGGATCCGCTACCACGAAGTTACAATGTCGGTTACTGAAGAGGGCAGCCGCTTCGGAGTGCTAACACTCATCAAACGCTGTATACTGACCCCAGAAATCATCCATCATTACTCACATTAGGTTGATGGTTGGGTCAGAAGTTTCCATTCCATACACAGTTTCCATTTAAATAATAAATAAGTTGGTTGTGAGAAGCAGCGCCCCCTGGTGGAAATGCAAAATACAGGAAACACAGGAAGTGAACTAAGATCTCATGTTGTTGGCTAGAAGTCAAGGAAAACCAGCGGGACTAACCGCTCAGCAGAGATTTGCAGCTGCAGCTCAGGGCGTCTCTCCTGTACTTGGCTCCATATTTGGCTTTCAGACATTCATGTTGAACTTTGCCTGAAACTGTTTCAGTAAGAGTGACAGGAAGTGTCCAAAGGTTTCCAGCGCTGTCATTAAAACTTACTGCTGACACACGGTCTGCAAGGTGAGCAACAGAAAGTTTTTTGTGCTTTAATGAAGTGGATTTGAAAAAAATATCTGGGTGTCGCTCCTGTTTTTCAGATGGCTTCTGCATGGCAGAGTGTGCTGTCTGATTACCAGTGGATACTGGAAAATGGAGGTATGATGGCCATGTTTCCGTCATATCCACGTAGCTTTTTACATGTGTTGATTACAGCTGCGGAAGAGGTGACCAGTCTAATGGACCCCCCTGCGAAGGAGTTTGGAGCTGCAGATGTTCTCCAGCTTGACCTCACAATCACTGCTTTGTGGTTTGCCTCGTGATTTGCCATCATCACACATTCTTTTCTAAGGATATCAACTTGGCATGCTTGTAGTTGACATGTTGGAGTGTGAGGAACAGGGAAAGCTGGATGTTCTTGTCTTCTAATTCTGTTTTCATAGCTGTTCATAGTAAAGTATTATGTTTACATGAAAGGAAAGCTGAATTAAGAGCCGGATACACAGAAAAAAAAGAAAATTGTATATTTTTCTAAACAGAACGTAACAATAATCTGTGGTAAAAATGTAGTGCAATGAAAGCAGATCCTTTCAATCTTCACTCATGCTAGAAAAGTCTGGGAGCGCTTCCTGACACAGACCCTCATTATCCCTCAGACAAGAGGACAGACCCCTGGCTGCTGGTCTACTCCCCCATCTCGGTGTCACTCATTTTCCTGGTTTACCTCTGCTTGGTCTGGGCTGGCCCTCGTCTGATGAAACACAGAGAACCAGTCGACCTCAAAGTGGTTCTCATAGTTTACAACTTCGCCATGGTTGGTTTGTCTGCATATATGTGCCATGAGGTGGGTTTTCAAAGCCTTTGCTTGTATTTATATATCAATCATGAGAAGGGCAGTGATGAAAACACGGCTTTAGGAACTGAAGCTTTATCTGAAAGTTTAGCTCTTGGTTTTCTTTTAAAAATTCCTGTTTTTATTGATTTAAGTTGAATCATAGCCAGCTGTAGGCTGAAAGAAATAACTCCTCAAGAACTCGAAAGCTCATCGTGTGCATGTTTATCTGCAGCTGTTGTTGCCAAAGTGTTGTGTCTATTATTTTAGATGAGGCTTTTTAAACTGAAGTGCTCTGGATGGATGAATCAATAACAGAAGGAGTGCAAGGCAGTGGAAGTTTGATGGTTTGGGGTTACTGGGCTGACGAACTACAGCTTAATATAATCATGCACCTTTGAACTGTGCTCCATATTGATAGTGGGAAAAACCTTAAATATCTTCAGTAGTAGCTGAATGTCATTCAGAAAAACGGGAAGTAGATTTTTAGGCCAAGGATGTTCCTTCTATGTATGGCAGTCTAAAGGAAGAGATTTTCTTTTACACATATATTGCTAAAAAAAAAAAATCTCTGTCACTGTATGTGTGTGTGTAAATGTAAGTTGAAAAATCTAACCCCATTGTATGTTATTAGTTCTTGGTCACATCCTGGCTCTCGAACTACAGCCTCCTCTGTCAGCCTGTAGATTACAGCACCAGTCCACTGGCCATGAGGGTGAGAAAATCTCACTGGTTACATTCAGAAATGTGATCTCTAACAAGCAACATTTGATGAAGAACTGGCTGTACAATTAGGTTGAAAGTTTGAATCAGTAAGATTTTTCTTCACTGCAGATGGCCAGAGTGTGCTGGTGGTTTTTCTTCTCCAAGGTCATAGAGCTCACTGATACGGTACTTCCATCACATTCCTTCATCTCTGCCATTTATTAGGCGTAAGAAGGCAAAGTTGTGACTCTAAAAATCTCTCTCTGGTAGATCTTCTTCATCCTGCGCAAGAAGAACAGTCAGCTAACTTTCCTTCATGTTTACCATCATGGAACCATGATCTTCAACTGGTGGGCAGGAGTCAAGTATGTGGCTGGAGGACAGTGTAAGTCATCCAAACACTGAACCGATGCCGAGCTTCAACTGATTCAGTTTAACAAATTAAAAAAAAAAAAAAAACAGGAACAGATTGATCCCAAACAGTACTGGACAGTAAATAAGCTTGACTGCAATCTAACATTTAGGCTACACATTAGAGAAACTGCATGAATTAAACCATCTTTTCCTATAAGAACTTCCTACTTTTTCCATTCCTGCATCCTGCAGCGTTCTTCATCGGTCTGGTCAACACCTTCGTTCATATCATCATGTACTTTTACTATGGTCTGGCGGCGATCGGCCCTCACATGCAGAAGTACCTGTGGTGGAAACGATACCTGACCTCTCTGCAGCTGGTGAGTGGCTCAAGATCTGCACAGAGGGATGTTGCACATGTGCTCGCTGACCCTCCATCTGATGTGAAGTCTGTTGTCTGTCTTTGTAGGTGCAATTCCTGCTCTTCCTCCTGCACACGGGCTACAACCTGTTCACAGAGTGCAACTTCCCCGACTCTATGAACATGTTTGTGTTTGGCTACTGCGTGACCCTCATCATCCTCTTCAGTAACTTTTATTATCAGAGCTACCTCAACAAGAGGAAGAAGAAATGAGACGTTCGACAGAAGTTTTTATGATGGATGGATCTGTGTAGGGAAGAAATCTGTGTCCACTAGAGGGCAAAAGATGTCCACAGTATGAAAGTTTTAACTCAGGCTTCTTCAACTGTTTTACTTGAGAATCAAAGCCAAACACACAAGTGACGTGGATAATTTTCACACTGCATGTCTTTCTTTTTTTTATTTATAAAAAAAGTAGAGACTGTGTGGTCATTCAATTATTTATTTCTTAAACTGAGAATTGACAAACATTCAAATGATTGTTGTAAACAAACTGTACATTTTATACATAATAATAATAACAATAATAATAATAAGAGGTTCGTTTCTCTGCGTTGTTGCAGAATTAATGAGATAAATCCAAAGACAAAACAGAAAAAAGAACGCCTAACAACAAAATACAAGATTGCAAACTTTTTTCACTACTAAAATATCACAGCAAAATGATATATTCTTTACTACACCTCAGTCTAAAATAGATTGAAAGATGTAGATTGAAGAGAATACACAAACGGGTAGGATAACACATCCGGGAGTTTGTCATGTTTGAAGGGCACTAAAACTGAAAGTACTGCATGAACAAGCTCAGTCTGGTTGTAAGTGTGCAACATTTAGCACTAATGCAAGAGTTGGATTAGATTCATGATGAGAACATGAGGATAAAAATGTTATTGATCGGTTGCTATCTAATTTCGTAATTCTTCTCATTTAAAATATCAGTCCCTTTATAATATTTATTGTAATATTTTGTTAGCCCAATGCTGACTTTTTGATCTGACTTAAGTTCAAATGCTGGTGGTAAAATTGCTTCAAATAATGAATTATTTTCCATGAACTAATGGAGAAGTTTGCCTCGGATATTTAGGTAACAGGAAAAAGATATTTTCTTTTGCTGGTGAACAAATCCAGCTGGTTGTGATGACTCTGAAGAACTAAGTTCTTTACTTACATAAAGAACAAAGGTTGTTAA
This sequence comes from Craterocephalus amniculus, assembly GCA_036024015.1. NCBI lineage: Eukaryota > Metazoa > Chordata > Actinopteri > Atheriniformes > Atherinidae > Craterocephalus > Craterocephalus amniculus. The sequence goes on from JAVQJG010022400.1 coordinate 32,276, forward strand.
CTGTGCTTTTTACCTACTAATGTATCTTAAATTGAGATAGTGCCAGTAAACACTATTTGTCATTATTTAAGCTATATATTTGATTTATTTACTTTCCCTCTGTTGATTGGTCAGAACAACTTGGCTACTGTGTGAGCTGTATTTTATATTTGGGGATCAAAAACAAAGAAGAGGAGGTTTCAGTGTAAAGATGTATGCGTGGGGAGTTGGACTGCAGGAGGGAAGTGGAGCGTGCCCTGCTCCAGCATCTCTTATGTCTCTGTGTAGACGGAAGACATGTGGCTCAAGCTGCGGTCGAAGCTGCCCACCTGGAAGAAAATGCTGTCCTCTGGGCTTGAGGAAAACTGGCACCCCGTCCCACCCTGAAGCTCCTGAGTCAAGCTGAATCCTAGAAAAGATGTGAGGAAGTAGTTCAGCAGCATGATGATTTAGGTGAACATTTGGTATGCAGCCTGTGAATAAAACACATCCTCACCTGCAGAGCTGGGGTTGCTGTTCGACATGTGGAAGCCATTGTGCTGATGCGAAGTGTAGGCGTGAGAATCTCCTGGGATGTGGACGCCACTGACCGTCTGTTCCATCCTGTAGGAGTCTCCAAAATGGAAGCAACTCTGAAAGTTGCCTTGGTATTCTAGGAAAATGAGGGACGGTGCAGAGGAGTTGAGAGAAAAATAGAAACCAGACTTGATCAGCCGCCACCAGCATCTATGGCCGATTGTTTACAGTGTCTGCGATTGCTCGCTCCATCCGGCTTTAACTTGATGCAGATCTTAAATTATGACAATGCTATATTTGTGCTAGTGCTAACTCTGCCAGCCCCACAATGTTACATTTGTCCCCATCGTCTCGGTTTGTACTCAGAATCAACCGCAGGAGTCTTGATAATGGGAAAGCAGCCTTTCCTGGAGCACTTTTACGCAACTCCCCGACCACAGGGTGGTTAGAGAGAAGTCCATGTGTAGATCTTTACAGGGAAAACGGTGTTTAGAGCATTAGGGCAAAGGCTCAGGAGTGACAGCTGAGGTTGCTATGCTAGGATGCTGAGAGACGGTTGAATGCATGAGCCAGCATTTTGTTGGAAAGGTTTCCGGCATGTGGCCCTTCCCACTCTGCCTTTACAAATCTAATCTTTCTCCAAGAAGTACTGTGACAGAGCTGCAGTGTAGTACTCAGGAAGACAACTTCCTTCTACTGACACCTTTGATGTGGATTGGGGGATGTTGAAAAACAATAGAGGGATGTTCAGGATTGAAATAAATCAAAATGCTTTGGCACTGAGATTTCTGTCATAGGAAGTGATATATAATATATATATAATATCAGACAAGCTGTATTTTCCTAATTCACCTGCCACAGGAAACAGTGTAGGCTATTGTAGTAAAACACCAATGGTCATGCTCACGTCTGATTCAAAACTGCCTAAATGCATATAAACCTGGAATAAGTTAAGTTGCATTCAGCCCCAAATCTTTGGCTTAATCTTACCATCATTGGCAGACTGATGATAGTGAGAGTAGGGCTTGTGGTGAGGATGGATATGCTGTTTCTCTAGCGGAGGAGGAGTACCAGTTGCCTTCATCCCTGGAGACAAAAGGGGGCCCGTCACCCTGTTGGAGATGCAGAGAGGATAGATGAAATAAATTCAAAGCTCTCAGTTTACAATTGCTCAATTCTTGACAGTCTCAGTAATTTCCAATAAAACGTCTCATGCATTATGACGTCTCAATCAGAGCAGGAGCCGCATGCCGGCCCGCTCACCGCATGATCCAACAAACCCACTGGAGCGGTTAGTGATCCTAAACACACACACACGAGGAAAGAGTCCAGGCGTGTGGAAACTTGGGCTCCCCACACGTAATCGCCCTCCTACCACATATTATGATCTTAAGTCAACAAACAGAAGAGTTTGCATTTAAGTGAACACACACATTCACAACTGCAGCAACTCCAAGCTTTGTGGCCTGGAGAGGCCGTGGAAAGAGGGGAAAAAATACTTTTGAGTGAAGTGATATTAAATTACCACTATTTGACACTAGTTTTTATGGATATTGATCATTTTTGAAAAATATGTCCATCCATTATGCACATTTGTAATCCCCGACTGACTAAACTGTGCCTGCCCCAGCTAAGCTGTAAATTAAAAGCAAATAAAAACTTTCAATCTTTAAATCTTTAAATCACGTTGATTCTCAGGTCTAAATAAGTGTCGAGTAAAAGATGCAGGGGTAATTTTTCTAAACATCTTGTAAATCTGAACTAAATATCAACATCCATCCATCTATCTTGTGCTTCTTATCTGGGGCTGGGTCATGGGGCCAGCAACCTAAGCAGGGAAGCCCAGACTTCCCTCCACCATTTCCACATTAGCCAGATCATTCAGGGGGGATCCCAAGGTGTTCCCAGGCTCTCCAGCATGTCCTGGACCTACCCCAAGGTCTACTGCCGGTGAGACGTGCCTGAAAAGTACCTCACCATCCTAACCAGATGCCCGAGTCACCTCATCTGGCACCTTTTGATGTGGAGGCGCAGCGGTGAGGGTAGGAACTTAGATCAACAGGTAAATCAAGAGCTTTGCCTTTGGTCAGTTCCTTCTTCACCACTTCGGACTGATGCAGAGTCCACATCGCCGCAGATGCCGCAATGATCCACCTATTAATCTCCCGATCTATCCTTCCCTCACGTGTGAACAAGACTCCAGGATAACCGAACTCCTCTGCTCGGGGTACAACCCCATCTCTTATCCAGAGGAGAGACTCCATCTGTTCTTCGGCTAAGGACCATGGTCTCATCCAAATCATTTAACACTTGACTGCAAATTGCTCCAGTGAGAGCTTGTGATCACAGCTAGTTGAAGCCAACAGGGCAGCATCATCTGCAAAAAGCAGAGACCAGTACACCGGATCCCCTCAACACCTCGGCTGTACCTAGAAATTCTATCCATAAACGTCATTAATAGAATCTGTGACAGTGGGAAGTCTTAGTGGGGACCACCCCTCGCAAGAAATGAGTGACTTATTGCGGACAATCTGGCCCAAGCTGACACTGGTCATATAGGATTTGGACAGTGTGTTCAAGGGGGTCTAGGACGCCATATTCCCAGAGCATGACCCACATGAGTCCATGGTGGACATGGTCAAATGCCGTTTTCCAAGTCCACAAAGCTCGTGAACCCCAGAGATATGACAGCTGTTGTGGAATTTGCCCTTCAGGGGCCTCAGTTAGACTTGGGGATCTGCTCCATACAGAGGCTGGTGCTCTCCGGTCCCCGCTGGGCGCCAGGAGCCGGTCAGGAGGCCCCGGGGTG
>JAVQJG010022404.1:0-18489 GCA_036024015.1 Craterocephalus amniculus
TCTATCTATCTGGAATGAAAGGCTGGTGCTCTCTGAGTTTGTGCTCTGGCTCATCTCCAGCTGCATCCGTCTAATAAGCCCCTGTGCTGAAACTGAAAGGGTGACATGGATCAATAACTGGATCTATGAAGCCTCTCTGCACAAAACTCGCATGGAAACAGACGTTCTTTTCTTCTACCTCCATTTTCTCCCAGACAGACAGACAATGCAGCGAGGAGTTGGACGTGGCGGGCTGCGGCAGCAAACCTTGCCGCACCAACAACTTGATGGCATACTAATGTTTTGGTATGACGCATCCACCGTTTCTCCATCACACTTCCCTCCTCATCTCAATTATTTTCATGCGTCTCTCTTGCTATACGCTCCCTCCCACCTTGCTTCTCATATTGTGTGGCAGTGATATGGCAGCGAGCTGCAACCCACCCACCCCCTCTGCAGCGACAAACAGGAATTCAAACACATGGGAACATGAAGGCAGAAAAAAAAGCATGTCCATGAAAACAAGCTGCATGTTATTCACGTCTAACATGACCAGGTGCACATGTGACTTCTTTAAACTGGGTGTTTTGCAGAAAAATGCAAATGCAGTCACCCTGATGCCTTCAGGGGTTCAGACAGGTGAGTCTCTGGGCCTCAGGAATGACTCGCCAATTAAAACAGAGGCTACGTCCAAGTAAGAGTATCTCCTTCTCTCGGCTGTTTAATCCTCTTGTTGTAAAGGAAAATGGTGGAGAGACTCCGTGAAAGAAACTTTGACATCATTTAGTGCGCAGGGAATGTTTGTTTTCCTGAAGCAGAGATTAGTCGGTGTCGATTTGAGGATTTACGGCTCGGCTGCTCCATCTCTCTCCGTCCGTTTGCTGCAGTGAAATCTTTACAATAACAAGTAGGAAAATAGAAATGAAAAAAAAATGGTTTTTTTACACAACGATTTCTGCTTTTCAAAGCCAAGAGTCCAGAGCCTCTTTTTACTTAGGCTACTTTCTTTTTTTTTTTTTAGAGGGAATAGTTTTCATTCTTTAATGGTTTCAGGCCGCTGGCAGACAATAAGTCAAATGTTAGAACAGCGAGCGCCGTGTGAGACCGTGTGATAGGCTGCACCGAGAATCTGTTGCTAGGCTCACTGTGAACAAACCAGTCAAGTCTGACATATGTTTTCAAAGCAGCCCTCTTAGCAGCTTGCAGCAGTTGCCATGGAAACCCCAATGCCATTTCCCCCCATTGTTTGGACCGCTCGATACCCTGAAAGCTTTTGCAGACTTGGTATATCAAAGCCTTGAAGACGGACGGAAAGAGCTGGTGTGGTGCAGTTCGTTTGTGTGAGAAGGTTCAGAGTTTTTTCTTTGTTTTTTTTTTGCTAGAATGTGTGTGTGTGTGTGCGCGTGCGTGTGTGTGTGTGTGTTTAACCATTCCTAAATGTATAAGCTCAAAAGCTATTTACATACAAACTGAGATGAAGCAGCATTAATGGACGGAAGCCACAGTAGCGGGAGAAGAGACTGCTGAAGGTGTGTGTTGGTGTGTGTGTGTACATGTGTGTGTTGGTGTGTACGTGTGCTGTATTTTCCCCTCTGAATGGAGACACTATCTCAGCCCAACGTCTCATTTCCATAATGAAGGGCTACAGCGTGCACACGGGTTCTACAAAATGTCTATGAATGAGAAACTTAATCTGCCACAGAATTTTAATTCAATCTTTATGTAGCGAGGATTAAAACATTTCCACGGCGGCACAATGAATAATCTTCCTTGCGACTGGAAAACACTTAAATGGAAAGAATATAAATGTTATTGATCCTTGAGGGGAAATTTAGTCACCAATAGTGCAGAGGATGGAGCGCTAAGTTGGGCAGAACTGAGCTTTTGAATGAGGGGGCAATAAATCTGCTTAAATTAAAGCAAAACGGAGCTTAAAAATGAAATGTCTACACTTGTAAAAAAAAAAAGAAAAAGCCATTTTCATAACAACTTAAGCAAAATTTATCTAAGCTATTAAGGGGCGGGCGTTTTAAGAGGAGAAGGAAAGTAATAACTGCAGTTGTTGTCGCTTTATCTGTCGCCTCCTAAGCTGTGTGCTTATTAGAGAGTCTGAGGTAGGGAGGGAGAAGAAAGGAAAGAGGACCTCCATGAAATAAGGAGAAAGGAACAAGGCCTCAAATGTCAGAGGCACAGGGTTTATCCTGCAGAAAGAGGAAGGTTCATGGCGTGTTGCACGTAGAAACGTGACACAAGGAGCGCACACAGTCGGCGTTCCACTGCCATAAAGGGGCAGAGTCTGCTCTGGATGATGTATTTCTGCGTTCCACCCCTCTGCACAAGCCCCTGTTTGTGGGGGCAGATGTCAGACAGTAGGCCCCCGGGGAAAAACAGTCCTGGTCTATAGGCAGCCCAGCATATGGCCTGACTGTAAACAGACGATCAAAATTATTTAATTGGAGGTCCTCATTTTGATTTGATTTGATTTAACTTGATTTGACTGATATCCTGAAAGCAGCATTGTTGAGGGATAAAGCCCGCCTTCCATGAGAGTTTTAATTCCTTTTTAATTCGGAATAAAAGTTAATTCTGCTTTAAAGAGATGAAAAATGACCATGTAATCGCTTCGTTCTGAATGAAACTTAATCCTGAAGCAAGCGGCTGTTTTTTCCACGTTTAACTCAGAATGAAATAATTCTTCCATCATGTAAACCTTCATCCGGCTCTAAAATAACTTTGGTGGCTAGAATCCACATGCAGAGAAAATGCTTCTTCTTCTGTGGTTTTTCATGTTGGTTCACTTCCTGTGCTTCCTGTCCAATCACACCCTTTCCCCCCAGGTTTAAAGCAGAATTAAGAAGTTTTCCATGTCAAGGAGAATATATTAATTCTGATTTATTTGATTATAACTGAATACTTAATTCAAAATGAAAAACGCTAACTAACCGTTGTTCGACGTGACTTTGAATTAAAGTTGGTTTCCTGTCTGTGAGCCAATTAAATTTGGTAAAAAGGAAGTCTGAGTCAACAGGCCTGAGTTCCACTTAACAAAGAAAAGCAAAGCCAAAACCAATCGGCTGTGCTTTAGGTGGTTAACATGCAGAAGCCTGGGGATTGCAGCTTCTATCAGCACAGCGAGCATCACAATCATCTGTGCTATCTATGGAACATTTGACCTCTGGTTTATTTTTATAGCAGCCCAGAGGATGACGGCACTGAATCTCTCCATGTTTATGTTCTCTGCCATCAGAGCTTTAGCTACATGATCCTTTGCTGCCTGTATGCCATCGATGCTGAGCTTCAGGGACCAAAGATTTAACTCGATGCTATTACATGGCTTCACGTTAACCGGGACCAGTTTCTAGGGCTCTTTATAGTATTTTAGATTCTGTAATTTCAAGGAAAACTATAGAAAATGTTGGCAGTTTATCCTGTGCATTTATTATACTAGCAGGTAAACTGGTAAGCCTCTTCGTGAGATTTCTTCCTGCCAAGCTAGCTTCTCATCCACCCACAACCCGTTCCTGCAATAAGTGTAAGTAAACGTGATTATTATTATAGGAGCTCTTCAATGTAAACAACGCAGACGTCTTGAAACGCTAAGTTGGGACTAAAAAAGGCTCCTCCTACTTCAGGCCGTTCCAGTTGAAACTTCCCTTCTTCTTCTTCTCCTGGTGTTTATTGGCAGTTTGCAAACAGCTTTAGGTGCATTTCCCACTCCCCGGAAAATTAAGTGGGCCACATTTAAAATGCTCATGCATTGAATTGGTACTCTGAATTAATTGCGCAAATTTTTTTAACACATTTATTTGCAGTATAATTAATTAATCTAATTGACAGCCCTAAAATAAATATTTTATTCTTCTTCTAAGACTGAGTCTCAAAGTGAACAATTCCTCCAAACGCGATGTTTGAGTCTGTTTCTGAGTAAGTACAGTAATATCAGCTCTGTTTCCCAGAATAAGATGAGTTTAGTCTATCTAAGAAGATAACAAATTCTGACTTTTAAAAAAAATGGCTAAATCTCTTTTAGTACCGGCACGTTTACTACTTAGAGCAGAACTTATTGCCTGCATCTCTGCTGTGCTCCGACTCTGCAAAGTGATTATTAAAAAACATGCTTGAGACTCCCGTTGCCTCTGATTGATAGTTTGATTTGATCTTAAACACTTTCTGGCCAATGCAATGACTTGCAGACGTTTTGAGGTTAAATGCATATCTAAATATGTTTTCTGCTGCAGAATGAGCTGTGCATATCTTTTCCCATTCCCTTTTAGGCCGTGCTAGCTGCTCCGGTCCCTGTGCTGCCTGTGATTGGCTGACTTACCTAGCAGCTGCACTCCGCGAGTCAGGCCGTAAACATCGATGAGAGCCCAGAGGGGCTCAGCTGTGCGGACTCCGCTGAAGAACAGCATGGGACTGGACTCATTGATGCGGTAGAAGACTCGGCCTTTCTTGTCAACCCAAAAGGCGATGACATTGCCTTCGTTGGAGAACTCTTCGGGCAGAGCCTTGGCCCAGAAGCCGCTCTGGGAAACCAGGTCGGGGCAGGCGTACTTGGGCAGATTGTCTGGGTTGATCCTGGACGGGTCTTTGGAGGTAAAGCCCAGACGTAGAGCTCCGCTCCAGCAACACTGCTTCTTAGTGATCTGAGAGGACGAGAAGCCAAAGCTGCATCACTCGTGTTTTTTATGAAAGACTCGTTACGAACGCTTGGCTCGGCTGAAACGCACCTTGAGGCGGACTTGCTCGTAGAGCGCCATGGGCCTGTTGCTGAAGGTGATGGCGTTGCAGAAACTGGCCTGCCTCTTCACCGTCTTCTGGGCGGCATCCATAACGATCTGGGAGCCCTTGGCGTTTGGGTGGAATAGAAGTGGGCTGACGGGATGCGGCCCCCCCATGCCGCCACACTGGATAGGCAGACACCTCTTGGGTTTGTGGTGACATCGGTGTGACGTGGACGGGAACGGGCCGAGGGAGTCTACGAATGAGAGGAGCAGAGATCAGGTCAGAAGAGAAGCTTGTTCGCTTGAACGAAACACAGCAGGTTTAGTCTGAAAGGGATCACTTTTGGCCACTAGGGGCGCTAAACCTGTGACGTCTCAGGACACTGTCGCAATATTAAATAGTCTCAGTTTTGTCTGTTTTCACCTTCTGACTTTGTTCATGACAAACTTCAGATGAAAAAGCAGCATAAAGCAGAGCCATCCATGTTTACAGAGAGCAAAGTTCTCCAGGTCACATGATCCCATGAGAGACGGATCCGTTCCTGAAAAGTTACAATTTCAAGTCTCTGAAGAGGGCAGCCCCCTCGGAGCGCCGCCCAGAAATCATCCATTATCACTCTCATTATGTTTGAGTCTAAACTTCCACGGTATGACCCTTTAATGTAACTTTGCATCAGATGTTTGGCCCAGACCACCCATGATGCCATGAGGAAACTTTGCTGTATCAGGACCACTTCTAGTCCACAAACCCTTCGTTTCAAGGCCAACCCCTGACATCTGGCCCACATGTGGCCCGCAGACCAAACTGAGCAGACGTCTGGCCCACGTAACAGAGCCGTAACCGAGCCATTTGTAGCCCGATTTGGCCCAAGCTTAACTACTCTCTGGCTCACATCAGATATGATTGTCCGAGATGTGCAGGTTCTTACATCTGTAAGTAATGAGCTTAAGGGCAGGAAGGGAACTCAATTATTTACAAAAAGGGGATCCATTTACCTCTAAGCTCCTCCGACCTCAACATAAACCAACATATTCAACATATTTCAGATGCAGATGTCTAAATAAATACAAAAGCCTCCTTGCTGAGGACCATTTGAGGATCCCGTGCATGAGCAGCAGAGGTGAAAGTGCCTTCTGCATCATGTCCTGGAGCAAATTTCACACATTTTACAGAGCTGCTAACCTGCAGATTAATGCCACCCGATCAGTCAGCTGGACTAAAAGCAAGTTTTTAGCCGTAAGAAAAATCTAACATTTTGTACATGTGTGATTAAACTGAAATATTAAAGGATTTTTAGTCCTTTGGATAAAAGCAGCGGCTAAATGACAGTAATATAATATAATGTAACATTTCTGATAAAATTGTTTCTCATAGAAAGATTGTAAGGAATGCGCAGATTTCCGCCTCTGTAATGTAGAAGATTAAAGTGAAAACCAGTGATAACTCAGCGCTGCATGGAGAACCCTCATCCATTATTAGCTGACAGAATCGTGTGGAGAAAGCTCTTCCAGGCTCATCTTGGTCCACCTGAAACCCGCCGTCATTAATGGATGTACATCTTTAAACTGTCACGAGGAAGAACAAGTGCGAAGTATCAGCCGAAAAAAGAAGCTGATGAGATAAATCATGAATCATCCTGGGTTTATATTATCTAGAACTTCTTCCTCTTGGTTTCGACTTCCCATCAGAATTTGCTCTGATTGAGGGATGTGCTGAACCTGCTGTAACATATTTCTATATCTGCTAGAGATCTATTTCCACCCATTTTCTCACACTGAATGTAAAAATCCAAAGTTACAGTTTTATTTCCACTCTCCACACGTCACGTCTCATGGACCATTCAGGCTACCGGCTTGACTGCTCCTCCTTTTGATTGCTGCTCCCAGAGATTTACAGATGTCTTTTTTACTTGTTTTTTAAAAATATTTATATATAACCACAATTCAGAAACAATATCATGATTATAAAATCTTTATTTATTATTACTTCAGTCAGTTTCAGCTCGTTTCAGTGACAGCTGGGTTTTCCTTCTTTAATGAGAGACGTGTGTATATCAGTGAAACCTGATGCTACGTCGGTGAGCAAACATTTTCCCTCCAATCAAAACAATGCATGTTTAGATATCCATCTATGGGAAGAAGAAAATGTAGACAATCGATCATTAAGATGAAATGCAAGATTAATTTCTTCTGTTATACTGATACTGTGGCAGGAAAATGTAAAGAAAAAGTGATGAATGTTAAGCGTACGGTGCTTTGCACTGACTGTATCCTCACTAGAACCCTGAACAGCAGCAGATGTCCGGTGGAGGCTCGATCAGACCGGCAGATACCGTCCCGCACCATGACTCGCTTTGTGCTCTCTGTTCCTTTGTGTCCTGCTCTGTTTATCTAGTAATGACCCTTTCAGATCTACGTCCTGTAAGCGTGTCTGCACCTCGCTCTGGCTCCCGTCCAGGAACACCGTTTGAGCCCTTTGTCGGCAGCGCCTCCTTGGAGCAGAATGCTGCACACGTGGTCTCGGGCAGATTGAGCTGAATGCATTAGCAAGCTCTAAAGAGGCGCAGCTGCTGCAGAGGGAAACGGGCAATGTGTGAAATCATGTTCCTAAGCAACCCCTCATATCCAAAGGTCTTAATCAGCTCACTCCGCTGCCATCAGTGGGGACACAACAGATGCCCGTTGTTTACTCACACTGCAAAATTATATTTATAGTTCCAGAATCTGGATTTTTCCAGGAGTTTGTTTCAAACAAAGAAAACAAAAGATAATTTAGTGAATTTAAAGATCGGTTTCAATATTCTGTTTCATTATAAAACAATATTCTGTTTTATAATGTAATTATAATCCTAGCATGTCAAGAAATTCTTAAATTCTGGTCTTTTATAACAATTTTTAATTAGTTATAACAACTACCTGGTCAGGAACTGTGGGTACATCAGCAGCTTTTGCTAAAGCGAGTTAGCCCCAGCGTCACACAGCAAACATTTACCGGCTTGTTTGTTACTGACTCCAGTTAACCCTTCGCTGTCCTGAGGGCATTTTGGGGGTTTTTCTTGCCTGCTACATCTTGTGTACTTTTGCTATTAAAACAGTCATCTTACTGTAGGATGCAAAATCAGATATTATACATTTTCCTTTTCAGGACAACCTGGGCTTTCATAATATTCATGATGCACTGGTGTCACATGAATGACATGAATGTAATAAAATCATGAAGAGAGAGGAAAAACAAAATGGAAAAGTAATTTCACAAAACATTTACTGAAAGGGACCAGTGAGCTGCAATAAAGATGGAAAAAAAATTAAACCTGTTTTTCACTGTTTCTGATGCCATTCTTGGAGACAGTTTCTGTCTGCTATGAGTTACATCACATATTTTACCTTTTGCCGTGTATTTTTCTAATATAACATTTAAAAAAAAAGCACAAAAAGAGTACCAAGGCTAATAGCAGCATAGATTACAGTACTGTGGGAAATTCCATACTATTCAATTGAGATATTTAATCTTTAGACGTCAATTATTGCTTTGACAACACAGTTTCATTCATGGAGACGACTTACACAGAAGAAGTGAAGCATCATGTAAACAATTTACAATCTTTGACGCAGCGCGTCACGGCAAAAAGGCTAAAACAATTGGATCTTTCTGCTCAATACCATTCAATAATGCGGTTGGACACTGAGAATCCAACACACACAGCTTAGCTTCTCTACGTCACAGGAACAAACCGGAACTATCGGCTTAAAGCTTGAAGTGTTTTCTTCACAGAGAAAAAGACTGTAGGTCGCTATCTATTACCGTCCCCCAGATATACACCGTTTTGTCGAACATATGTGCCAGCTTCACATACGAAGCCCTCGACTATTATGGGTTAAAGAGAGGATGAACTTTTCTGCAAATATTCATCAGTACAAGTATTACCTGCCTCCTACAGAGGGAAGGCAGTCCTTCTGATCAATGTTAATACTTCCATAGATGAATCAAGCAGCCGTTTTGTGTGGCTCCATTACAATGGGTGGGATAAAAAATTATTTGTTTTACAATTTTAAATGATTCTTTTGTTAAAAAAAAAGTTTTCCCTCAAAAAATTGAAAAAGTGTTTTTCTCTTGGTCCCTCAGTCCGTTAACATTAACCAGCATAACAAACTTTACCTGCTTTACATGTTCAGGTTGACATAAATGCGTAGAACTTGGTGTTGGATTTAATGAGTCGTTGTTACATCCCCGACTCTCCAGTCAGCATTTTTAATGTTCGTGCCACTAAAATTAGATTGTTTAAAAGGGTTGCAGCAGGAGAAAGCTCCCTGGAAATCCTGGAAAAATGTCCTTTGGACAGACTAGATCAAACTTGGACTTTTGCTCAGCATTTAGCATTTTTTACATTTACAAACATCGAAAGTGTGGATAATAAATAAGTATAAATAACACTCGTCACACACACACACTCACCAGCCACGGTTACATGGTGTTTTTTAATTCCGAATTAATAATTCCGAATTAATTAATTCGGAATAAAAATCTTCTCCCTCGGGTTTACATTGAAATATTAATTCCGAACGAGGGTTTACATGGACAACACGTTTTCTGTATTCCGCTTTAAAGAGGAATTAAAACGTGGCCACTGACACATAAACAACCTGACACATATTTCCACCAAATAATCCTGTTGGGAGCTAGAAACTACACACGTCACCAACCAGACGGGTTCTGCAGACAAGTCTGAATATGTTCAGACTCAGAGAGGGGACATTAAGTCTGCATCAGTCCCCTTAGGGAGGTTTCCCACCAGCACACTTTTAGGCTTCAACAGTCTCAGTTCACATTAAAAATGTTACTTTCCAGAACCTTTCATTTTGCTTTGCTAGCACAGCTTGCAGTGGAAGGCAGCAGGATTTACACCAGCCAACCACATCACACCTGTCTGACTGACTGCTGCTTCAGTCTCAGGTACCAGTCATGCATGTTATTGCATCCTGCCATGACCAGCTGATGAACTGGGATGAACTGGGACTGCCCTGAGCTCATCGGGAAGCTATCCTGTAGGTCTCAGATGTTTCCCGGCTCCAACACATCTGAATGAAATGCATCTCCAACAATTTGTCAACTAAATAAACCCTTAAGGTGCCCCTTTTCTTTCTGCTGTGGTCATCCAACCCGGTGACTCCTTCCTCTGGATCCAAGTAGAATAGAGGCACCCATCCTACCTACAAGACTGGAATCCATGTGACTGAGTGTCCACCCTTCAGAAACAATGCATCTTTACAGTTTCGCCTCCGTCTTTGGGATTATCGCCGTTAGATAACTTTCCATGCTTGGGAAGTTCTCACACATGTCTGACAGGGAACTTGTAGCAGCAGGTTAACACAGCTTCCTGTGGGCGTTCTCCCTCAGGGCTGTCTGTCTGAACACAACCAGGAAATATGAGGCAAAAAAATCTGAGTGAAGCTTTGAAGTGACAGCTTACTTGAGCAGAAATGGTCTTTTCATGGATGAAAAAGTTATTTCAGCTCTTGCTTGGGACATATGTTAATCAGAAAAAGCGAAAGCGCCTTGAGGAGGGGCGGCTGGTGCGGCTCCTCCGGTTATATCAGGAACACGTATCCTGCAGTATGCTGGTGGCCTCAGACGTGACCCCTGCTGTAAATGCTTCACACTGACAGCTGCCTCTTATAAACCTGAGTTTGTGCACACAGCGCTCTGCTGGCGCTATCAGGCACCTTTGACAGCCTCGCGGGAGCCATTTAGCCAAAGGTCAAGGATGTCTTATTAGCAAGAAAAGCGTCTGAAAGCTTGCGCTCTCTGCCCTGAGGTGCAGCACTCATTATGCCCGGAATAATAAGACATGAACAACACGGCCAGCCGATAGCTGTCAGAGCTAACTAACATCTCTGTGGAGCATTAAGCTAATCTCAGCATTTCATGTGGCCGATGACGGCGAGTGAGAGCTACATCCCTGTCTCCGTTTTATCTGGACCGGCTGCGACGAGGCAACACCCAGCTAATGCAAACCGGACCACAAGGGTGGGAGAGAGCTACTCAAGTATTAGTTCAGTGTTTGGGAGGTAAATCACTTCCTGGTTCTGCTGAAGGTAACGGACCGGAGGGGCTACAGACCTAGCATCCTGCAGCTCTTAGATGCATCCTTTCTCAGACACACTTGAATGAAATAAAAGTGCTGTTACCTGGCGTCTGCAGATCTGAGCGACATACATGAGAAAATTCAGCCACTTGATTCAGGCGCTGGAAAAGGGATGCATAAAACTCAGGTTGGTTAAAAATAAACTTAAAATCAAGCATTTAATGCTTGAACATTTTAACTTGATGTGTTAAAAAAGCCCTTTTTTATAAATCTAATTTCATTATTATTCAATTATGTTATTTATTTCATTTTAGCTTCTATTTTTCCTCATTTTGTCATTAGATTTACACTCAGTGGATTCCATTATGCTCACGTCTGAAATGCAGGAAGACCCTGTGTGATTGAAAGGGTTACTTTGCAGAGGCTTCATTGTTTTTCCAGCTCAATCTACGTTAATCACCTTGTATTGAAATCCAATATATGTACATTTATAATAAATATATATGGAAAAAAAGGGAATCATCTAATAGTTACTGGACATTAGCTCTCAAACAGGACTTGTGCAGCCCTGATTCATACTGTGTGTACCGGATTAGATGTGTGAAGACCCCTTTCTCCTCACATTGTTCCCAGCAGTGCACATCCCACACATCTCTGGGGGTCCTACAAAACAAACCTTCTCTGGTATTGGTAAATATACCACTGACCTACATCTCCACTGTTTGACCTCATTTCAGCACCTTAAACACACAGCAAGTCTGCAGCGTTCAGTCAAAACAGCCTATGGGTGCTTATGTAGTACAGGTAGCCCACATGCCAGCCCACTGCTTGTTTGCTGCTATGTAAAGCCCAGATTAACACTCATCCAATGAGGCTTCAGAGAAACACAAGCACACACACATGGCCTGGCTGTATCCATGATAGCAGCTCATCTTGAGTCTTTAAGCCATTTATAAGCAGGGAATACGCAGGGCAGGGTGCAACATCAAATAACACCAACGGACTTGTTTCCCAACTTTTCTGTCACGTTCAGCTTCAGCTGCAAACTTGATCAAGTCAAAGAACAAAAGCACGTCTTGCTACTTTCCAGGTTCCTGTCAGATTTTTCTTTCTATACATTTCTGAAGCATCATTTGAAAGAGCAGCGAGGAGACGTACAGCTCCTTAATGATATTTACATAGCTCTGTCTGGATGATGTATTCAATCCCACTCACTCATGACAAAATGGCATTTCAGCCCGATGCAGAAACAACTGGGAAATGAATCACGCTATAATTGCAACTATTAATCATGCACATTATCATCAAGGCTCGCCACTGTGCAGCAGAGCAAGCTCACGGCTCGCTTTACACTGCGCTTCACAAGGTATCCTCTTTTTCTCCTCTTACTCATCTCCAAACGTGCGTGACAGATGCTGCACACACAAGCTGCTGACGTGAAACCCAGCCTGTAACTGGAGCTGCTGCTGCACCTAAGGACAGGTACCAGGAGCTCACGGCAGACTCATTATGTTGGCGGCAACCAAACGGTTTGACGGGCTGCTCAGCAACGTCATGACAGATCTGTTTGTTCAGTGATAGATGACTCGCTCCCGCAGTTATGTTTCCATAGCGATACTGGTCAGACCAGCGTCAGGCCATCCGGTCATTAGACCCCACAGGGCCTGAAGGATACTCTGGAAAAAGCTCTAATTTTAAAACAGAAGTTAATAAGTTATGGCACCTTTTCCCAACAGCTAATAAACCACTAACGTTCAAAATCCTCCGGACATCATAAAGTCATTCATTTACATTCGATGTTTGTGTGGCAGGTAAAGGAAAAATCTGCGCTCTGCTGCTGAAAATCACTGTTTAACATTAGCATTTGCCTCCTGGAGCACAAGAGAGTTTTCAAATCTTCTGTGCAAAAGCAGTTGGAAAGAAACAACCAAGCTGACTCCCGTGTACGTACTCACGTATTGCAAGGGAGGACCATAAAAGGCTTGAATCTGATGACATCACCTACTCTCAGCCACTGGGAATTACGAGACAACTGGAAAGCATCATGAATGCGTGTTTGAGCAAAACGGCAGAGAAAGTGTGGGTGAATCTCCCTCCTCATAGTCTTAGGTGAAGGGATGCAGAGCTGTTCAAACTCTTCCTTCTGATTCCAGCATCGTTGTCTCTAGTTTAACACCTTAATGAGCTGAAGACCAGGATCAGGCTCTGGACCGATGGCCCCGGTGGCCCCGATGGCCCTGAGACCTTAAGTGCCTTGAAAGGCATCTATAAATAAAATGTATTATTATTATTATTATCCTTATTATTATTGTTATTATTAATGATAACAGACAAATAGTCAGGCACAAAGGCATGTGATACAACTCTTCTTCTCTACCACTGAAGCGGAGTGAATATATATATATATATATATATATATATATATATACAGGATGTTTCTCACACATTTAACCCAACACTTTAACTTTCAGCCAAAGAAAAAGAAAAGTTGTTTTGGTTGAGCGCAGAGTCGGCGATGTCACAATCAAGTTTATGCTTTATGTTCAAAGCGCTGAAACTGGCGTCGCAATGTTTGGGGATCCCTCCTCTGTCCTGCATTTCCCCATATTTGTGACCTAAATGTGTTACAGTGTGTTTGTAAAGACAGAGTTGGGGAGGAGGAGTGTGTTCAGCATTCTCTGACCCATACATAAATCCCATTCTCATCACTAAACTCCTCCTGGCACCATTTTTGTGGTGTACTGATGTCATTTTTAACCTGCCACAGTGAGTCTGTTAGGTTGCCATGTTTAGTCAGAATTAGCTGCAGGAAAAGAACCTCTGTGAATGACTCAGAGTGCTGCCATGGCCTGATGGAGCCCAAAGCAACTTTCAATAATTCACATGGAGATGATGTGGCAGCGAAAGGTGAGACTGACAGATACGATGAAGTCCAGCTGATGTCCTCCCCCTCCAGCAGGATTACACAACAGTATCAATAAAAGAAGCATCCAAAGACAGCGTACGGCGGGGCGAAAGGAAGCCGTGGCAGCAGGAGAGGCGTCACATCATGTGGGCGCTGCCTGAAGGTGACCTGATCATGTCTGCATGATGATGCAATGCATGGATTTTGCACACTTGCTGCATGTGGAACACACGGTCCAGTCGGTCCAGGTCTGATTCAAGCCGCCTCTGTTCCTCCCAAAGCGGATGAAACAAGATATCATGAGAACAGGAAGCTGGATGAAACGTCCGCCATCTTTATTTGTCATTAAACTTCCAGTGACCTCATGTTGTCCAATCTGATTCCTAGCATTTAAGAGTATTTACTGTGTTATGCAGCATCTCTGTCGCCAGCGTCGGCTTTGCATTTGAGTCTAATTCAGCTCGAACGGAGCCAGACGCTCCATGCAGTCAGCCTCAGACGCTGGCCCACTTTCAGTCAGTCGGTGGTGAAGTGGAGCTCCCACACACTCAGCAGACTCAATTATGCAACAGACTCAGCGAACGCCGCTTGGGCGTACTCTGCCGCTTCACACCTAAGAACAGCAGCCAAAAGAGGAGCAGCTAAGCAGCTTTTTCCCTTCCTGCACGGCGCAGAAACGGCAGCGGTGGAGGATCAGTTGTAGCTCTACACCGGCTCCGTTCAGCTGCCGTTCTGCCCCAGAGAAGCAGCCGAAGAAGGAAAATGCTCTCCATCAATGGATGTGGGTTGTCATAGCAACAGTTGTAGTTTATTTTTAAATGTAGTTCAGCCCACCTCTCTTCCCACTAACAGACTCTTCATGTTCGCTCATGACAGCGATGGAAAACTGACTTTAAATTGTTCATGAATAATCATTAGATGTCTCATCAGATTAAAACATTGTGTTTCCTGCTCGGCAGGAAAAGCTCAGCTTGGTCAAAAAAAATTTATGAATAAATAAATAATACATTTCATAAAGCAAGGTACAATCAATGAATAAAAATCAATGACAAGTATAGAAACAAATAAAACCAAAAACAACAATAAAACAGTTTAAGAATAAAAAGTATGTCTTAAAAAGGAAGGTTTCTAAAGACCTTTGAATTCTTTGCTTTATTTCATTTTACGCTGATGTACTGAAATGGACAAGTTCCTAAACTCTGTTCATTCTACCGATGACACAAAACGTCCTTTAAAGACGGATGTTGTGTATTTTCTGTATATTTTGGTCATTTTTACTATTTCAGGTGATATTTGTGTCTCAGTAAGTAATTTAAATAACAAATGACTAAGAAAAAAGGTTAAAAATGACGATTTTCAGCGTTTTTTAGGTTCTGCTGGACTTTCAGGCGACCCAGTCTGACAAAGCCAAAGTCAATGTGTTTTATTTTCATTATTTATTTATTGTTTGCTTCCAGATGGTGACTCATGCTCATGCATGAGCACTGACTGCCCCCCCAGTAGCTGCATGTTGGGGAACAAACGCAGCAGCCAATCAGCACCAGCGGCTCTCCCAACACCCAACATTCATGCACACCAGCGTCAACAACACTGGAGGCTATGAGGTTAAATGTATCGCCCAAGGACACAACAACAGGATTTGAACTGCCAAACTTCCAGTCATTGGACGACCTGCCCGACCACCTGGGCCACTGTTTCTATGATTTTAATCTCATGACTCCCAGAGGGCCAGAGCCTCAGGCTGACAATCAGTGGCTTAATGTTGAAAAGCAAAAGAATGATTGATTTCTTAGTTTTTTTCATTTATTAGTTTATGTATCAGGGAAAAGGCAAAGAGACACAGAGTGCAGACAGAACAGCTTTTTATAAGTCATGAGAAAGGAAGGAGGAAGCGAGCGGCCATGTTCATTTACAGCAGGAAGAAGTGAAATCAGCTCACATTCATTCTGCAGGTTTGGAGCAAAAAGCTGCGTTTTCACATGGCACAAGCAACACAAAACCCGACAAAACTAACCAGAAATACATCTTAATGCACCATGACTGAAAAGTTATACAAAAACTATGAAAGTTAGAAAAACTTTTTTTAACACACAGGCGGTCTGTCAATCAGTACAGTACTTCACAAAAATACTCATTTACAGTCAACAGTTCATACGCTCCAAATATATTTTATACTGAAAAATATTTACCCATCATAAACTCTATTTACGATGAATTCTACCATTAAAGTTAGATGAAAATGCAGATAATGATGAGCGGATGTGGATAAACAAAAGAACGGCTTTTAACAGAAAAGTGCCATGAAAACAAATAAGAGATGAAATATTAAACTATTGGATCAGCCTCTGCTGCTCTGCAGGAGATATGAAAGAATATTTGATTTATTTACGTTCACTCCCCACATAAAACAACCTGCTCAGACTAAATTACATTTACCAGAACCTGGTCTATAATTAGATGCCCATCAATACAGCCACAGGAAATAGATAATCTGAAAAATCACCTGCAGATCTCAGAGGTTTAGCCTCTGGCATCAAGTTAAAGAAAACATGTAATCATATCTTCTGTTAGTCCAGATTCTCATCTTAAAATCTAATTTCCTAATAAACGAAATTGAAGTCCTCAGTGCAAGCAGGGTTGCTGCTGGCGATTACGCAAGGGCTCTTAGCTGAAACGTTGTGTCCCTGAATATTTACAGTAGCTACACAGATAACACACACACCTGCAGACACTCCTTTCAGGAGGTGTTTGACCTTGATTCCAGAGAAAAGGAGCTCTTCCTGCTGCCTGTCCACGCTTACAGTAATTGGATTAATCTTGGGGCTTTAATTAGAACGATCAGGTGGTCAAACCCAGGAGGAGCTGCAGGGTCACAGCTTAACCTCCCACACATTCGCTTGGATTTCTCACTTTAACATCACTTACCATGGCGCTGTTTGTGCGGTTGGGGAGGGGGCTTGATGTGAGAGCACAGGCCTGGGGGTGGCCCACATAAAGCCTGATTATTAGCTGGCTGAAATGCATCTACATCACTCATCCCATCATCAGATGGAGGCTTCTACTTCCTGCCACAGCGGTGCATTGATTTCCTGCGGCCTGCTTTTCATGAGGGGAACCACGGAGCTGAGGGAACCCCCGTCCCCACCCACCCCCCTGACTGACAACCCACCACCCAGGAACACTTGTACAGAACCAGGTCCCTCTGTAAGAGCGCGAGGAGCTGCAGATATCCTGTACGCTGATCAGAAGACGCCGCTGCGCGTCTCGAGACCCTCATTCTAATTCCAGGAGTGACGTCAGCGTGCAGGACAGCCTGATAACGAGCCCGTGTGTGAATGACACCGGGACAGAACCGCTTTGTTGCTTACCGTAGAAGGCATTCCGCGTTATCTGGCCACCCATCGCTTTATTCCCTCTGCGTCTCGCGCGGATGGATCCGCTTATTCTGATGCTCCCGCGGCGCAGCCCCGCGCTCGTGACATGGTTGCATCCAGAGGTAACCTACCGCCGCTCCCCCTCCGAACTGATGCAAAACACTGGAACGCCGGAGAGGCTCGCGCGCACACACCTCCGTCTGGTGAGCGCAGGGACGCAGGTCCGTGAAGGCAACTCCCCCCTCCCGCCCACCTCCTCATTCAGGGAGCGCTCTCCCCGCCTCGGGTCCCGCTCCCTCGCGCTGGGATTTACATAGAAGGTGGAGACTCGGGCTGAGCTGAGCGCGTTTAACGCTGTCGCTGCCGCACTCTGCGCTATTTATGGGCCACGAGGTGCATGCGAGTCATGGCGCTGCCAGATTTTCAGGCATGGGGTGGCCATAGGGTCTACCGGAGGCTTTACCGTGACTGTGTCCCCCCTTCTGATAGCTGAGCTCACAGACATGAGTTGTAAAACATGCACAGGCCCGTGCGCTGGCTGCAGGGTGAGGTGCGTGGAATTAGGATCAGTGGTATCCAGGCCCTTGGGTCTGACCAATGACTGATTGGCTTCTGGATGCTTGGATCCTAAACTCTTTACAAAAACATCAGAAAAATCTCCCTTTCTTTTCAGTTTTTTATTTACTTGTAGAAAACGGGGCGAATTCCGAGCGGAAGTGGGCTGGTGACGTCATTCCGAGGTAAACAGCGCTTAAAACTCGGAAAAAATGGATCCAGCAAAGCTGTGTGTTGTTGCTCTTTCACAGTACTGAGAGCTACTTTTAAAATAATGCTTTCAGTCAAGTTTCCCGTCCCGTGGAAGACAGTGAATCCGTGTTTGTACGATTATACCGCACTTAAACCCGAAAATCATAAAATAAATGCAAAATAATTCAAATTAACCAGTAAATTTTGCGAGGAAAACTTGATAAATTACAATATGTATGCAACACTTCACATTTTCAAAACTGTTATAATCAGCATTTACATTTAAAAAGTAAAATAAACGGAAAATGTAAAGTGAGAAAACAAACAAGGGATGCAAACTGGGCGCCATCTTGAAATGTGGGATCTCGAGGTGCGTTCCAGTTGTCCTCGGAACTCGTTTTTCCGAGCTAATTTGGCCGGAAGTGACGATCTGAACTCGTTTTTCCGAGCTGCGAGCTCGTAATTTGCAGAGGACCCATGGTGCGTTCCAGTTGTCTCGGAATTCCGAGCGGAAGTCGGTTGGTGACGTCATACCGAGGTAAACAGCGTTCCAGTTGCACAAACTCGGAAAAAATGGATCCTCCAGCAAAGCTGCGTGTGTTGTTGCTCTTCCAGAGAACAAAGAGCTACTTTTAATATAATGCTTTCAGTCACAATGTTTCCCGTCCTCTGGAAGA
>JAVQJG010022409.1:0-15841 GCA_036024015.1 Craterocephalus amniculus
GCTTTTTTGAACAATGTTCTTTATCTTCTTAAAATAGTTGTGAAATCTCTGTAGAAAATCCCTTTTTAAAGTGTAATTGGTAACAGCTGTTACATGAATATAAACAATTAAAAATACTACATTTCTTTCCCTATGAAATGTGATAGAGGGCGATTAATGTTAATATGACAATAAGAAAAGTTTAAGTAATTGAAAAAGTGATGCTTGAATTTTCGATGCAGTCTGTTGGTTTCCTTACATAGGCTATTTTGTTATCAATTGGCTAGTATATATGTATATATGAATGTGCGACAATCAGATTACTTGGACTGATTGTCAGTGAAGCGCCTTGAGATGACGCTATACAAATAATGTTGAATTGAATTGAATTGAATTGAATTGAAGTTGAATTGAATCATAGAAAACCACAAACAGATCCAAATTGTTTATTTACCAAAGAAATACATAAATTAGGTTTCACTTGTGAATCAAAACCAATGCAATCTTTTGAAATGATTTTTTAAAAAAGTGAATCAAAGAGATTTCCGTGGACTGATTTGTGTGTGTGTGTGTGTGTGTGGGGGGGGGGGACATTACTAGTCATAATTGGCCAACTTGTCTACATTTCCCAGCACTGAGCATCACATATTTTAGAAGATTTACGATATACTGTAACGCAAGCACATTTTTTAGGTTTTCTTGAAATAATTTACTCAAGCTGATTTTTTTCCGGGTAATTAAAAGGACTGTTGTACAAGCATACTTTTAAATAAATGTCCAGGAATAAAAACTGATGGTTCTCAAAGTTCCATTTAAACACCTTAACAGAAATTCTGGCCCTTGACGATCTTCATATTGGCATCATCCACACTTTTTCCTCTAATAGAATTACTGTAGTGTTATATGTGGACAAGGATCAGTGAAAATGCTCCTCATTACAAAAAGAGTCACTTAATGGCACATTTTGCTGTAACAGCTGAACGGGGGAATATGCAAGCAGCTGACAGGCCCCAATTATATGTGAATACCAGCTGATCGATGCTGACAGCCACTTCAATCTTGTCGTCATTCATCATCTTTTATGCCATTTGAACACCCAGCTGTCTGTACCTGTGAACAGAAAAAGTCTGTCTGAAGGCCCTGAGCACATTATCATCATTGTGACGGGAACCATTGATCCTGAGATGGTTCGGTCTGCTGGGTCTTATCAGGAGGCTTCACTGGATATCAAAGGTAAATTCAAGAGGTTTTATTTCTTTTTATCAAGTCATTAATTGTGCACAAATTACCAAAAAAATAATATTGAATACATTTTAGCATGTGGATGGTTGAGCAGCTTCTGTGCTAAGTCGGGTTTTATCCTCAAATTAATTGGCCCAAACTAATTTCTTGTCTTATTAAGCTCTCCAGCTGTTGGGATTTAATGGATTTCTTGATGTTTAAGAAACTTACCATCATATAATTTCCTTTAAAAAAAAAAACTCATTTTGAAACTTCTCAATCAGACAAAACAGTACAGAAATCTTTCCAAAAGTTGATGCCACACTCTTTTTAGTTAAGCCATAATTTTCCTTTCTTGACCTGTGGATTTTGTTGTTTGGTTTAGTTTTATTTCTAATGTATAAGAATGGACAAATAAAACATTGACCAGCTGATTTATTTACATCAGAGCACCAAATATAAAAATAAGATACTTTGAATTTCTCTCCAAATTTCAGTACTGCATAAACTAACATGCAAGGTTGAAACAAACAAAATATGTTCTAGCACCAAAGGGGGGAACTGGGGTCTGTGCTTTCACGCTGTCCCTTACAAATGGTTCCCGTACAAATAAACCCTGGTGCAGTTTGCTTGCAGTGTGAAAGCAAAAAGACCATCCAGATTTGTAATTTTATTAACATTATTGCAGACTGTCAAACCAGCTCAAGTAATTTTATGTTAGTTGAAAAGTCCCCTTTGTTTAAATATTAAATCCAATGGGAACCATTTAGCGGCACTTGATCCTACCTTGGCCCTCCTGTATTTGAAATAAACCTAAAAAGAAAGCGAGATATCAAATGAAAATCATTTTAAAATATTTTTTTTTATTCTAAAAGCGAAGAGGCGTTTTTCCTTCTGGCAGGCAAAGCTGATGATTTACTGTCTGCCATTATGGCTCTGCCTGTCAAACAATGCTGAAATTGCTTTGCTGTAGAATGTATTCAATATTGTGGCTTATATGACAGATCAATGGCTAATATACATGCTGTGATATATCAGTAACATGCCTGCAAGCAAAAGGTCAATGGAGCATTTATCCTGCGATGAAGGAATCATTTTCCACGACACCTTTTTTTTTTCCATATGTGATAAATTAATAAGGAGACATTGTTTGGCCTCACTATGATGTGAGCAGAACAGGGTAGCTGTATTGTGAGATTAAAATCGCTCTTGCTCTCCAACTACCAGCTGCTGTTATCCATTTGTACTGATGACTGATACATTACGAATTCAGCTTAGCTCTGAACAAACAGGGTTAAGTTAAGACTGAAGCTACTTCTCATGTTACCTTATTTTCATATCAATATTTTAAGTGAACAAGTGTCAGATTTTGAACACTTAAACATCACATTTTGCTCCTTGGTGAGGTTAAAGCTTCTGAGAGCAGAACAACCCATGCTGCACAATGAAATATATATGTAACAGCAATTCTCCTGCACAAAACTCAGATCAACATCTCTGTGAACTTGTTTTTGCCAAAAGGCATTCTTCCCAATGATTAGAAATTTGTGCAAGAGGTGTGAGCAGCCTGGGCTGCAGGATACTCTAGATGCTGGTATAAATAAGAAATAACAGCTTCTTTCTGCTGACATGCAGGGCTGCCCGGACGCAAGTCAATGCTTTTAATGAATGACAGCCCCCAGAAGTTCCTGTACGTTTAATAGTTTCAGCGGAGGGTATCCCCAGTCATTTAACAATCCCCACTAGTTGTTAAATGACTGGGGATTTTCATGTTGCTAAATTGGCTAATCAATGCTGCAATCTTGCAACTGGATAAATGGCAATGTGGGTACAAAATATGAAAAAAGGTAAAGCCAGAAGCTCATTACACTTCATCAATACAGGAGAATAAGATGGATACACTCCCACTTCAGAGAAAGTAAACTTTCCCTTGAACTATTTTTAATTTTTTCTGTATTGTTTTGGGAAACCTGGAACTGTACAGTATAGATTGATCTGTCTCACAATTTAAAATCAGTTAACAAGACAGATTGTTTTTCATTATAAAAACACTGAGCACCAGTTAGTGAGAGGCAAATCTTAAAACACAAAACATTGGTCCACTTTGCTGCAATCTTCTCTGCAGGCCTCAATGGATCTAATTATAACGGTGCCATTAACCCCACCCACAAACACCCACACAAAGCGAAGTGCTTACTCCTCTACAGGAGACCATTAACACCCTGAAATCCTGCGGAGCTCCTGCTCACTCCTGGCCGCTCCATGACATCAGCAAGGTATTTGGGACCAGCCCCTCTGTATCCATGTTAAGCCACGGTGTGACCGCTGCTCATGATGTGAAAACTGCAGCAGCGGTTTCGATGCATGTTGCATTAAGTGTGTCAGTGCTTCCATTGGCAATCGGCTAAAACCATGACGATAAGGTGCTGGGCCAGCTGCCCAGCGTCTGTTTTTTACTGCATTTTTGTTTCATCTGGGGAGGAGAAGAAAAATGATTCCATACCCCAGTAAGTGTAAGTGAATTACTGGAGCAGAAGACTTTAATAAGACATTGATATTGTCAAAGAGAAAATGTAGCAGACAGAGCTCGTACATAAACTAGAACGATATGTATCGGCCTTGTTTTAGTAGCAGATCTTTTTCTAAACAACTGTTTTCTGTATGTCACAGAAAGACATACAGAATTCTTGAGCACTTTAAAGGTTAATCTTATTTTTTCACATCAACTAAAAGTCGCATTAAAAGCCTGTTGCGACCTCAAGTAGATGAGACTGAAATATTACATTTAATTTGAACTTTGTGTTGTGGGTTGAAGCATTTTTAGTTTCAAGCCTTCATGGAAAATATCCTGCAAACTTGTCAAACTATCTTTTCAAAGTTTCTCTCTTTCTTCTTCGCAGAATCATCCAAGCTCAGCCAAGTTGAAGGATGTGTGTCAGTGCACAGCAGTTTTCACTCTCAGGCCCCTCCAGAGATGCTCTGCTGGGTTCAGTTGTTGGGCCGCTGCATTATTTCAGGGGTAAGGGTCAAACAGATACAAGAAAACTTTAAGCCTCCAACTTTTCTGTAGCTTTTTCGTTTGGCCTTATTGAAGAAAGATGATCAGAGAAATGTGTGAGGACAGAGTGCTAATTGTTACAATGTCTGACTAAACCAACAGTTAAAAGGACGCTGCAAGAAGTCCTTTTTAAACTTCCTCTAATAGAGAAAAGACATTTAAAGTAAAGCTATTGTCGCTATTGGCTGCTCACACTGCTGCCCTAATATTTAATCACACAAATAAATATTTCACACAAATTCCTTTCTTTCAAAGGAACGTTTTGGCTACTTCCTGTGCTATAAGAAATGAACCTCCTTTCTTTGCAATTTAGAGATTGTCAACAGCTCGTATTGTGTCTGCAACATAACTACTTCCAGGCAATTTCAGTTTGTTCAGTTATTACAGTCCTGAGCTAAAAAAAGACCAGACCCCAAGTGTCAGGCAGTCTGCTGGTTTCAAACATGTACTTCAGAGAAAATGTGAGGCTTTAGTATTTGGATACTTGCAAGTTTTCAGTCCGGCTTCAACAGACAGGACTGTGACATTCCAGTTAAATCCAATTAACTACAGCCCGATTGCAATCAGTTTGTGCAGACACTGACAGCAGCAGGACGTTCTGCAGCCCAACAGAAAGTCTGCTAACCAAAACAATAATTTTGTAGCTTGTTTCATTTTTTTAATACAGATAATTCTCCATGCAGAAAATTGAGAAGGTTTGGCTTCAACGTGGATGGGATAAACTATAAGAATCACTGAGGTGCTCGTGAGACGAGTTTTAAGCTTCCTATTGATTTCTGACACATCACAAGTTTCCTTAAATCCTAAGTTTGTCTCTCTTTTCTCTATTACGCTGCAGAAATCTGCCATTTGCAGAGCACACAGAGCACATAGTCCCAGCTTTTGCCCACAGAGGAGAACATTTAGTTCATTTTCAGACCAACTCCGCTGAAGCTGAAAAGCCTTTTGAGCAAATACAATTTTGACCAAAGTAGTTGAAAAACTTTTTGGTCATCGGTCTCATCTGGGTAAAGAGGGATACTTTGCTTTTTTATGCAGAAAATTCTTTCCATTTTCTTTCTCCAATTTTTTCACTTTTCTTGCTTTTCTTCAAAGCACATTTAATAAATCTCCGTCAGAGTGGATCTGACTCACTCATCAGCTTTGATCGGGGGCTTCGCTGCATGTACCTGATGTGGTTGATGATGAGGCTGGAGGCGGGGATGAAGAAGTCGTCCACTCTGTCGAAGCGCCTGCCGATTGGTTGCGTGTGAACAGTGTGATGAGAGACTGTTCCACTGGCCTGATTGATCACCTGGAGAACAAAACACATAAGCAGATGGGTGTTTAGCGTGACCTTGATGAACAGACTCGCTCGCTACAACCGAGAGAGGATGAAACGGCTCGAACCAACATGTTATTTTTCATCCTACTGGAAACATCCGCTCCTCCTCTCACTGCTGCCATAGTGGAGCTTCTCGGTGGGAGGTGATGTGCACTGCTGTCCTTGGCGTTTAAATAATACTTATGCATGCATGAAAGCATGCAGACATCTGGCTGTGTGTGGGCAGATTTTTACTGTGAGTGTGACACAATAAACAAATTGCCACAGAATGAACGCTACATCATGAAAACAACAACAGCATTACCCACTAAAAACCTCAGCGGCATCCAGATGAGCCTTACATGAAACAAATGTTGGTGTACCATCAAAAGCGAAGCAGAAACTGTGGACATCACATGTTTGACGTTATCAAATAGCAATGTTTATCAGGCAGAACGGGCTTTTTCTTGAATGCTGATGTGACTTCAGAACCTGCTTTTCCTTTGGGCTGGACGTGACGATTAATCAGAGGAACCAAGACAAACAAAATCAGCTCCAGAAAAATCCCAGAGGCTGAGTGATTAATGCTCCCCTGTCATCTGAGAGTGCGACTCGGTGGAAAAACTCACATTTAATAGGGTATCAATTTATAATTCCTCAACAAAAGCTGATATGAAAAAGAAATGGCTTTAGAAGTCATTGAGGGGGGATTTTCCGTAAACTTTATATGTGTGTATGTTAGAGCCAATATGGCACATTTTCACACAAATAATAAGATTTATCTCAAAGAAGGGAGATGATGGAAAATGTAATTTGACCAAAAAATTAAACGTTTAGTTGACTAATAGGACATTAATCTAAAATGAAATCGACTCAAAGTCTCTCTTTAACACAAATGTCAATTTGCTGCTTTATATTGTTAAACAGAAAACTTTTTTCTCTCTAGATCATGATTTAAACTCTTTGAATGTCCTTTTAAAAACAAAAATATAACAGTAACTGGGGGTATTTTTTTTTCTACAGAATTTTAAAAAGGTGCATGGACAGTCCTGAGCAGTGTGTGCTTATTTTCTGTGCAGTTTTACAAAGACATAACTCAGTGGATATAGACTGAAGTCGTAGAAAATAATCTGAATTCTTGAGTTACCTGCAGAGTCGGGAAGTTCTTCTCCATGTCTCCCCAGCTGAGCAGCCACACCTGATCGTGAGATTTATCATAGTGGAGCTTCACAGGATAAGGGTCAGTGCTGACAGTCTGAGAGAAGAAACAGAAACAAACCAGTCGAGTTTAATGACAAGAGAACAACAATTCAAAGTATTCTACATTTAGCTTATGAAGGGAACTCTAAAAGAGCAGTGGCATTGCTTCCTACAGGCTAGTGCTCTGGGGGAGAGGGTCAGTGGGAGCAAGTCAAACCGAAGATGCTCTTTTTTTTCTGTTTAACGTTGAGCTGCATTTCAAATCGAGTGTTGACAGACACAATTGCTTTACCACACAGACGTAATTGCTTTCAGCCTTTATCCGCTATCGGACACACTGACATTATTCCCTGTCAAAACAATAGATGAGTCACATGTGACGGAGAAGCGCTGCTCATGCATTTTGTCCACCTGAGTGCAGAAATACACGCGGCTCAAAGGGAACGGAGGGGAAGCGCAGGCGAGAGGAGTGGAGCGGGAAGATGAAGCAATCATCTTTTTCAAGAGAATCATTGCAGCCCTGCTTTCCCTCTGCCCACTTTGATGGCAGCTCATTTTCTACCATATTTGTTTTTCTATGATGATCCAATAGTTTTATTTACCTTGACAGAATATATACTGCATCACTCAGAGGGTAAACAGATCTAAAGACACTTATTGCAGAAACAATGAGAATATCTGCTGAATGCCAAGTAATCTCACAGCGCATAGTCATCAGAGAAAACAGGTGTTCAAATCCTTCTTCTTTCTTGTCCAACAGCTTTTTTCTGGTTCAGGAAGATTATCACAATCCTCAGCCAATATGCTTCCTATTTAATGGAGCATAAACTGTACATCTCTGAGATGAAACACAACAAATATTACAACTACTCGACTCAGCCGTCTGCATGCATGTTGTGACAACTTAATTGCAGAATGAGACTAGATTATTTAAAAAAAAAAAGCCCACAAAAAACGTTATTGTGACAAATTTCAAAATGCAACTAGCTTGTTATTAAATTACATTAACTGCTCAGTGGGAAAAAAAAAACAAAACAAAAACAAACTTTCTTTCTGTTGGCGATGAGTGACAGGTTCAGGTGGTTAATTAACAACTGGTAATACAACGCAACAGAGCTAAACCTCCAGGCACCTGAATAATGAGCTTGTGACAGACTCTGGGACATCAGCCCGCTCACTGGCAGGTCCCCGAGAGGCTTGGGAGCTGTAAACAGCCAACACGATGTCAGCAACATCTGCAGGGATCTAAGCAACCTCATGCTATCATGACACACCCAAAAACCCGCTGATGGTGATGATTTAACTCGATGCTGCTTTCTAACACTGTGCTAAACGCCATTCCACTTTCTCCGCCTTGCAAAAATAATATCCACGCAGGAAAATAAGCAGTGTTTCAAGCTGGGACTGCTTTGTGCAGTATCAGTGCGGAAAACAGCTGTTGCCATATCTGCGAATGGTTGCCGGGCGACAGTATCCATGAAGAAGTGGATATTGGGGTTATTTGGTCGCCACATCAATGTGAGGGTTAAGTGCAGGTCTTGACTGATGGATTTGGTATGAAAGGGGTCAGGTCAGGGATCAGCCGCCAAACAAGAAGTCAGAAAGCTGATCTTGAAGCTGAAAAAGCAGCAGAGTTGTTATAATAGCAGCTTTCAGGTCAGAAAAGCCAGGATTCTTCTAACATCCCGCTTTGAAAGCTAATGACTTCTATCTCATCCGGTTAAATCACCTTTAGTCTACCATCAGCTCTCAGGGATTAGCTGGGGATACTGGGTGTGCAAACTTAAGGAAATTACTCTGTTATATTACTGTGTTGTTCAGCTTCTCACCCAATACTCAAAACTGTAACATGCCAGGTGTTTTTCACTGTTAAGTCACTTGTTTCAGTCTAAATCCTACTTTTATCTCCAAAAGTCTGGATAAATTTCAGTCGGTCTGGTTTAAATTCAGAGCATGATGTTGACAATTTTCTGCTGAGTGTATTACTTAATCATGGATGATGTATTAAACTGGATTCCTAGTCAAAGGATAAGGGGGGAGATTTGGTGGTAAAAATCCTTCATTCGACAAAAATCCATCCCAGAAAACAACCAGGGGGTGCTGATGGAGGCAGATTTCTGTAAGAGAGTACTTTACTCTTTTTTCACAGGAACAAACAGGGTTATTTGTTTTCTTCTTGCTTTGTATAAAAGTTTCACGCCTTTCAGTGCTGCTGACATGAGCCCGGTTTTTGTAATTTAGCCTGAAAATTACCTGGACAGCCTTCTGAGACTGGACGTCCACTATGAGCACTCGATCCAAGGTCGGCTGTGTCACATAAATAAACTTGTCCTTGATGTTGACCGCAGATGACCACACACACCTCTGAACGGTTTCCCCTGGTGAGGTGGGGCAAACCTCCTCCTGTAAAAATACAAACAAAACATAAGTACACACAGGTTAACTGTGAGTTTTTCTTTTTTCAAACGTTATGTTTCAGGGTAATCTCATTAGAAACCAATGAGTTTCATCCCATCTATTTTCTGTTGTTTACTACTTCAGTCTTATCACTTGTGCTGACGTGAATAGTCTTATCTTGGCAACTTAGATAAATGAGCTTTACAGCATCCTGCAAAATCTCTGAAATCACTCCCATTTGTCCACACATAATCCACAAAACAAAGCCTGCAGACGATCTTCGGCTGCCCGGCCCCCGGTGCTGGCAGCTCCAGCCTTCCTGGCCAACAGGAACCGTACCAGACTGCTGTCTCTGGAGCTTTCCTCCCCCTTCACTCCCTCTCCAGATCTCTGAAACTCGAGGCAGTGCCCAGTTGTTTAACCCAAACTCAGTGGGACGAATTATGACACTCCCAGCCAAGGAAGGATAAATGAAGGGCTCCAACATTATGGGATGAACTCTCATATTTACAACCACAGAGGCAGTTCCGGACATGTGCCACAGGCCTGCTTTGCTCAGTTAAAAGTTCACGTCGTAATATCTGACTTTCCTTGAACTTCACGTCAAAGATGGCGGAGAGCAGCAGAAAGACAGAACTGATCGCATGACACGACTTGCCCATACCCACAATCTGAGTGGCTGGAAGACAAAAACATCCAGCTCAAAGGACATCTTAAGATACAACACATTAAAACATTCACATCTTGATTTCTTTGGCTTTATAAGATGGATTCCACTTCTCCAAACTATAACATCCCACTGTGTCCAGGTGTCGCACCATCTGTCAGCCTTTTTCATCCCAAGCAGGTCTGTTTTTAAAGCATCCCAAGCATCCCAAGTCTGTTTTAAAAGTGAAATCTTTGCACAAGCTGAAGTAATGATTGAGTCATTGGTTTTGAACCCTGTGTTATCGATGCACAGCTATAATGTCAGTTGGTCCAGTGCGCATTAAATATCTTACTTTTTGCGCCTTAGAGAGGTGAAAAATCGAACATCTGATGCCCAGCATAGGGTGTGAATGGAGGCGGCTGTAATCCTCCCAGTGTTTGTTTGTTGCATGTGTCAGTATGTGTGGGTGTGTTTCATGCATGTGATTTAAGTGGTAACTGACAGCTTGTAAAGAGTGCTTTTGCCTTTACTCTACTTATACTAAGAAGCATATTTTTTCACAGATCCTCTAAAATCCTGCATGTGAACATGATGCAGCTTTGCATTCGTGCAATTAACGTGATGCGTCTACAGAATTCAACGTGGATTATATTTGAAGGGTGAACAGTGGCGTTTAAAGAGCTACTTGTAGTTGCCACAGTTAAGTTATGGGTGATATTTGTGGAGTGGGGACATTTTGGACTCATCGGCCATTTGAAAGGGGAAAAACTCAGAGAAACACTGCGGCACCAGCAAGACTAGTCAAGAAAATAGACTTGACATTGAAGATGCAGAACACTGTGGTCCACTGGCTGTAAGGTCTGTGCAGGTCTGTGCAGTGGTTCCGCATGGGAGCTCAGCAGGAAATAAAGCAACATTTTGACACATGGATTTACCGAAAGCAGAGGCTGCTTGTTAGCAGTTTGTCTCTCTGCATTCTCCATAGAGGCGTGGGTGAATTTTAACCTTGATCATTCCTGCTCAAACAGTAAACTGCGTCCTGTTGAAAACCTCAACACTCAGAAAATCTTTTTTATAAAATGTAGCCGATGTTTTTCACCCACCGTTTTATCCAAATTATCACAGAAAAGATCTAAATACAAAGTTTATTGTTGTATAATTATCCTCTCTGCATGTAACAATGTTTGGGCAATGAACTCACCACAATGAACAACAAAGCAGGACTCCTCAGATTCTCCTTTCGATGCTGAAGGAGCCCAAATATGTCCTGAACTGACTCCACATAAAGGTGTTTTCCACAAATAGTGAGCATCACAGCCCAACGCTCTATACGGTGCAATAGGATAATGGAGCGACTGTGTGATTATCATAAACAAATCAATCAACGCTCCTCTTTGCAAGAGAAAATTTAAGCGCCACGCTGTGAATGGCCTCGTGTTCACACTGCAATCCACCGAGACGCCGCCGGAGCTGGCATCGCAGTGATTGATATCCTAATACAAACACCTCTCAGAGGACCCGCTCGGCGGATCGTTGTGCATTCATGGCTTTGCCTTATGTATAACAGCTATGCAATCAGCACGGGGCTCCTGGATGAAAGGCAGCTCAGAGGAAAATGTCCATTCAAGAACACGTGTAAATCTAACAAGTATCCATCCGTCTGCGGCTCTGAATGTTTTTCTGCTCGAGAGCTCTGGTGATAAACGGTGATTTAGGAGGGAGGATGGCTGTAAAGAGTCCACTGAGAGGAAAAACTCATTCTGATTGCATGTAGCCTGTCATTGGATTCAATTTAACTGGCTGATTCAACACTGTACAGTGGCCCGTGTGTCCACTGGGCATTGTTCACAGTAGAAAGCAATAATTAGCAGGATAATGTGTAACCATCAGAGTTTGCTTTAAAACTACATTCATATTTATCATTTTAGAGAGAAGGAAATGGACTCACTGGATTCTGACGTAGCTGAATCGATGGAGTGTGTACAGCAGCTTGTCCTTCCTCATTTAGACTGGACCTTAATGGTTCCGTTTAACTTTTTGGCAGATAAGTGCCGCAAATACCCACTTTAAACTAGGACACTAAGCAATAATTTACTGAAAAATTTAGCATCTGAACACTGATACATGTGGCTATGCTTCTTTGTTAATAGACAAGATGCATCATTTATTGTAGTATCTGCTATAACAGTTGGGTATCATCTTTCTTTTCCTGGTTTTATCACGTTGGGGTCTCACTGAAAAACTTGCTAAATTATCTGCGCTGCCGGTGCCTCATACCTTTCGGTCCATTAATTCAGACAGTAGGAGTGAAAGAAGGCAGCACAATTTTTCCTTCTGGATGTGTCATTAACAGCGAGACAATAACGCTGCTATTTATCTTGAGGAAATATATTATAGATCTACGTTCTAATCACATCTAATCTAATGGAAAGGTGGTGCAGTAGGGCACCGGCAAACTTTCAGGCAAAGCGGTTTAGTGTGTCTGAGAAAGTAGAGTTTTCGATTATCCCAGCCACGGGCTCTCAACTTTCATTTTATGCCTCTGTTCAGTTACATTATTTCATTAAGTCAGCCCCCCTTTTTTGGACTCCTGGGCAAGAATGTTGTGTCACTCAAAGAAAAAAATATGTGCGTACAATCAAAAAACATTTTAAAAAAGTTAATCGAAATCAGCATCTGATTAGCACTTTTCATTATCTGCAGTTGTAAAACTTGATTTCTGTAAATATAATGCAAAATAGCCACAACAATGTGTCTCAGTGATTATTTTGTGATAGTCTGTGGCCATTAAGGTTATATTACAAACATGTACTGAGGTGATACTACAATTTGAGTGCAGGTAAGACGAATTATTTTTGGAAGTTTTTCCACTTTTCCAGAGGATCTGTCAATAATTGGGGGAAAGATTTCCAGCGGAGTAAGAAGCAGCCTTCCCTTCACCGCTTCAGAAAAACATGTTTTTTTAAAGATGTGTTTACAGGCTTTAATTCTCTCAAATGTGCTGGATGTTTTTTTTTTCTGTCTGGCCGAACACTCACCTGCAGAGCCAGCAGCTTCTCGCTGGGCTTAATATGTCGCTGTATCTCACATGCCACTGGTTGAATGACTTTAATCCCATCCTCATAGAAAACATAAAACATGTTCCCAATGCCAAGACCTGCAGAAGAGCAACAGCAGCCATGTTACCTGAAAAACGCAGACTCCAAGATGTAAAATTGTACATCAGAGATAGGCCAGCAATGCTGTTATCTACTTTTAAAGTACCAAATCATTTAATCCTTCACATCACAGTTCGGTAACTCTATTACACAAATTCAATTAACTTGGGTTAATGAACACTAGAGTGGAGCAGGAGGAGTCCAGACATACCTTCTTCTCGCCACAGAATGTTTGCCACTGTGAAGAAAGAGAAAGAGGAAAGAACGGTTGAAAACTAATGCAAGAAATCAATGGGTCTCTCTCTGAGAACCTGGACCAAAACACCAACTCCTGCTGAGGCAAAGAGGGAAGCAGAACACATGAAAGTTTTATGGAAAGTGTCTCTCTGACACTTACTGGAACAAACCATCGATCGAGGCCTCTGCTTGGAAATAATTTGATACCAAACACTGGAAAATAGAGTGAAGTCAACAACAAGCAATGTGGAGCAGTTTATTAATTTTGATGATTATGCATGGGTGGGGGGTGGGGGGTAAAAAAAAACCTTAGATAACCATCAGATAATCATCCATCATTTAGTTTTATAGTTAAGCTGCCTATGACACCCATGAATAGACTGCAGGTTTTAGCCTCAGATGATTATCATAAGTCATTAGGAGGGATTAATGTGCTCCTTCTTCAGTCGCAAAACCTGTTTTGGCTCCCCTAACAGGTAATTTCTCATTAAATTCACTTAGAGGTGACTAATGACATGAAATGTGGGATGAAAGCAAGATAACACCAAGAACGTTTT
The DNA here is from genome assembly GCA_036024015.1 of Craterocephalus amniculus. Taxonomy (NCBI): domain Eukaryota; kingdom Metazoa; phylum Chordata; class Actinopteri; order Atheriniformes; family Atherinidae; genus Craterocephalus; species Craterocephalus amniculus. The sequence continues at coordinate 13,760 of JAVQJG010022409.1, forward strand.
AATGGAAAAAGTAAAACACAGACTGACAGTTGGCTTTGAAAGCAGCCTCTGGATGCCATTAAACAACTAAATAGGTGATGTGGTGAGAAAAGAATCTGGAACCGTAATGAAGTTACTTTCCATGCAAATATGAGAGCAATTCCTGCAACTCAATCAATTTCATCCTCCAATCCACATCCCGCACCACCATCCTCTCCAACCAACTCGTTAACTGTGACCTTCGCTCATTGTTCATCTGTCCCTTCAGTCTTCGCTTTGCTTCCATTTTCAGGCATTTTCAGTCTACAAACCAATCTCCGGCCCAATTCACATCCGATTCTAATCTCGCCTCTATTGCGATGCTCAATTCCGCAGGCTCTTGCTCGACTGGACAGATGCATAGAAAAGAAAAAGGAGAAGAGACAAAGGCAGCAAAACACCACTGCTCTGTTAGTCAGCCTTAATCTTTCAAAAGTGCTTTGTCAAGGGTTTCTTGTGCAGTCTTGCATACCTTGTACCTCATTAAAAGTTACACAAAAAGAAGAGTCTGTAGATGGAAAAAGAAGGAAGGAGTGAAGGAATGGCAAGGACAAAATAAAAAGAAAAAAACAATACCATTTATTTGAGATCTGCCAAAAATGGAAAATGGAAAGGAGGAATTGATATGAGATCTTGTGAGCTCCAGTCTCTTCCAATAGCTCGCAGTATTGATGCTATTCATCACTTGGCAGAGAGACTGTGGCTGTTCTGCGCATGCAAGCGCCTCATACATCAACTTCATCATCCATACAACAAAACAATGGCAGTGGTTGCCACTGTAGGCGGTGGGTTCACTCTTTCTGGCCATAATAACTGTGTTTCCACTGGGCTTCAAACATAAGGGACGTCACTCTCACCAGCCAGTCTGGACTCTGCAGTTCCTACCCGTCAGCAAGGTTACACAAATTCAGTTTGTTTACGAGAGCACGCTGCTATGACAGTGGGGCAAAAAGCCTGTGGTCTTCGACTACATTGGTGCAGCACAAAACAGAAAATAATACAGGAAATGTAATTGGGACACAGCAAACACAAAAGGTAAATGCAACTCAGAATAATTGCCTTGGGCATCCAGGTTTCTTGCTTTTGTATGAGACAATTACACCAGTTTGTAAGAGAAGTTAAACTTTAATTATGAAAACTACATTAGTACTTATGATCATTTGGCAATGCCAAAAAACATTCACATCAACCTGATAACTCTAAAAGGCCCTTCAGATCCCCTCAAGTAGTTTATAACCTTAGTTTGTAAATCTGAATAATCAACAAAAGTTCATATTTCTGGTACAAATATTTCTCTAAAATTCTTCTTTTTCAGTGTTTATTAACAGTCCCTTATTGTACTTAATACTGAAAATATCACAATTTAAGTCAATTTATTTAATCAGATTAGCAAACTTCATAGACTTTTCTGAAGCTTAACTATTTAAAAGGTCAAACTAAGGTGGTTTTGAAGTTTGAGTAATTATTCAAATGGTTGCAACATTGCATACGGTATGTCTTTATCCCTTTAACTTTCACACTAAGAAAAAAGCTAGAGGGAAATATTTCTTTGCATCATCTCTTTTCTTTTGAACAAGACAAATACAAATACGTGTTTTTTAGCAAATAGTTGAAATTTATGGAGATAAATTTGTTTCTTTATTATTCAATCAAATAGAATAGATTTGAAACCAAAAATAAATTTTGAGAGCAAAAGAAAAAGAGTGAGATTCAAATTTTTTTTTGTAGAGATAGAAACAAAATAGGTTGCAATTAAAAAATATACATTTGAGAGAGTATATTCTCCAACTTCAATCAAAACTAATATTTTCAATCAAAACAAATATTTTATTCAATCAAACTAATGTTTTTAAGTAAAAAATTACCATAATTTTACATGAAAATAACTCCTTTTTTATTTCAAGTTAAAAACATTTGGTTACAAATCATAAAGTTTTGTTTGCAAATCAGTCCCCTTTGCTTGCAAATTCTCAAGTTTTGATTGCAAATCTAACAGCATTTGTTGGGCGGGGCCTGCGCTGTTGAATGGGAGCAGAGTTTCTATTGGTTGGTTTCACCTGGCTC